>OZ007584.1:21414225-21461725 GCA_963931925.1 Onchidella celtica
TTTCAAGGACAACGAGGGAGAACGAGATTACTGATGCAGAAGAAGGACAAATTTGCTTATCGATTCTGGTATTAAAATACGATACGAGACTTGTATTCTGTGAATTTAACAAATGTTGATTAATGTTGGTGGCGGCAAGAAGATGACATAAAATCTGTGAACAAACTATAGCGACAGCACTGATACTGTTGGTGTGGGCTGACGGATTTGGGAAGAGGCGTGGTGAATTACAGGGGGGCTAGGTTTGTAGTGGGCGGGGTTTAATGGGGGCGTGGTTTGACCGGTGATTGGATGTAGTTCTCTTCTCACACCGGTCAGGTGGTCCGACTCTCAGTCTGCCATCTGTAGGAACAGAAAGAAATCTTTTTTTGAGTTTGATAATATTAGAGTCTAAACCCAGGACAGAGAGAGAGAGAGATGGGCATTAAGGGAGACCATCAAAACACGGAGAGAGAGAGAGAGAGAATGAGAGAGAGAGAGGAGAGAGAAAGAGAGGAGAGAGAGGAAGATAGAGAGAGGGGAAAGAGAGAAAGAGAGGAGAGAGAGGGAGAGAGAGGGAGGGGAAAGAGAGAAAGAGAGGAGAGCGAGGGAGATAGAAAGACAGGAGAGATAGATAAAGAGGGGAGAGGGGAAAGAGAGGAGAGAGAGAGAAGGGAGAGAGAGAAAGAGAGAAAGAGAGGAGAGAGAGGGAGATAGAGAGAGAAGGGAGAGAGAGAAAGAGAAAAGAAAGAGAGAGGCAAAGAGAAAGAAACAGACAGAGAGAGATACCAAGGGAGACAGAGAGAGAGAGAGAAAGAGATGGGAAAAGAGAAGAAGAAGAGAGAAAGAGACAGAGAGGGGCACTGGGGCAGGGAAGCATCTGCAGAATAGAGATTTAGATTGACTGTGATACCTCAGTATCTCCCCTATGTGTGTACAAAATAATTTCCACGCATGAAAGTTCTAATCTGACTCTCTATCATGACCAAATATGACGTCTCTACCCATCTGGTCAGTCGGGTCACATTATGACTTGACTAAGCGTCAGGTTGATCTTTGGCAAAAGGAATGGATATAATAGTTGAGCCGAAATCCACAGTTTTAGCTTTAAAGACTATAAAATTATAATGAAATACATTGTACTTCATTAATGTGAAGCGATGTTTCCTTCAATACCAGAAGAACAAAAATTACTGATAATCATAACGGAAATTTTGGCCATACATAAATCAGTTTCGATGTTCGATAATTATGCTAGGACTATTTTTTTATTTAAAAATTTCATATTCCTTTATTTTTTATCAAATGTAGAAGAACTGTTATTAAGTTACATATGCCGTCTCGGAGACTTACGGCATTTTTATGATTTGAAGCTCATACTAAACACCCCGATATGCTGTGGAGTCGCCGGTGTTGAAGATTTACACACCCATCAAAATGAAAAACGCCAGGGCATAAAATAAGATAAAATAAATCAGACGGCTTCACTACTGTGAAAAATCTGGCAACGTTAACAGAAGCTGCCAGATTGAGTCTGCAGTTCTGATTGGTTCTCCCCCAACACTACAAAGATAAACGTCACTCTGGGGAAACTTGCATGGGTCGTCTCATTTGAATGACAATAGGGGTGCTAGGTATCTCTCAGACTGGTCGAGTTGATTATAAGATGAATGTTTCTCTTTTCAAAAGTCGAGAACATACTTCACGTTTTCTGTTGAGGGTGGAAGGAAACAGATAATGAAGGAGCTTAGATGAAAATGCTGCGCTGCTACCAACATCTCCTCACCAGAATGGAAATAATAAATCACTCCTTTTACTTCAGATCCCCCCCCCCCCCCCCCCTTATTATTATTCCATTTTCTTCCTAGATTTCTTCCTCAATTTCTTCCTTCCGATCCGTTTCTTCCCATAATAAGATTTATTTTCCCCTTTATCTCTCTGAAGCCGAAGATGAGATGAAAATATTTGGGCTCTTTGGCGCACTGAATCACATCTGTTTTGACCCGGTTTACTGGATATTGAGTTAAAGGAGTTTGAGTTCGAGTTTGAATTTAGAGAAAGTAAGTCGACACGATGACGATAATATGTGAGTGTGCATGAGAAAACCCACAATAAGTCGGCACATCAGATTTTGAGAAAAACAGCTTTGAAGTGATAGTATGGGTCCCACACAAACCTCCAACTTGGCTGTTGTTTAGGGGACCGTGGCATGTTACATGGTAAACTGTAGATGAGCAGTGAACACTACTCACCATGATCTCTGTAACGGCTTAGTTATTAGACTACGGTCTCCTGACAACAATCACTCCAATATTACTTGATCAATTAGCTATTGCCACTTATAGGATTAAATGCCGTTTTCTCAAAATCTTGTTTTAGGGGCGTCACTGACTTCAATTTATCAGAAATGTCTTGTCTTTTATTATATGTACAGAACTCAAAATGTCATGTTGCCGACTTAAGCCGGGTTTTCTCATGCACACTCAATATTGTGCTAGGATGCAGCAAGACAATAGCCAGAATATAACAGAATGATAGGACAGAGGGAGACTCTACCAAGAACACCCACCAATAAACCACCCGTGAGTTACAAGCCAGGGACCACGAGCCCGAGACACGCCTTTCTCTCTGGTTGATGTAACGGAAGTTTGGGTAAAAACCGGCAAAAACACAAACTTGATTCAGTTCCCTACGACCCGCCCACTACCTACGACTAGTACTGGCCTTATTTGTGGCCTGCTGGACGCACTTTCTGGTACCTTTTGCCCAAACTTAGTTCTTGTTCCTTCTATCTTCATTTTCTGAAAAAACTGGAGATCTTTTAGTGTGTAGAAGAGGTACAACAAATGCACACTTTGACACTATTTCAAATGCGTTGCGGCACTTATCAAGCTGCTCCACAGTTCTGATTAATTCATTCTAACTCTTTATAATAATAATAATAATAATAAATTACATTTATATAGCGCATTTCCAATAAATGCTCAATGCGCTTTACAAGTAATAAAAACTCATTCCTCTCTCTCCCACACTCCCTCTCCCCACCCCCCTCTCTCTCCCTTCCCATCACATTCTCACTCCTTCTATCACATGCTCTCTCCCCTCATAATACGAAAACCGCAAACGTTTAACCTCGAATTTCTCAATCGTACAAAGCGTGGAGCCGAGACACACAAGAACTAAGGTTGCTTTGGCCACAGGAATATGTGAGTGTGCATGAGAAAACCAGGCTTAAGTCGGCAACATGACATTTTGAGTTCTGTACATATAATAAAAGACAAGACATTTCTGATAAATTGAAGTCAGTGACCCCCATAAAACAAGATTTTGAGAAAACGGCATTTAACCCTAAAAGTGGCAACAGCTAATTGATCAAGTAATATTGGAGTGATTGCTGTTAGGAGACCGTAGTCTAATAACTAAGCAGTTATAGAGATCCTAGTGAGTAGTGTTCACTGCTCATCTACAGTTTACCCTGTAACATGCCACGGTCCCCTAAACAACAGCCAAGTTGGAAGTTTGTGTCGGACCCATATTTTCACTTCAAAGCCGTTTTTCTCAAAATCAGCTCTGTCGTCTTATTGTGGGTTTTCTCATGCACACTCACAGATGTCAACAAGTAACATTTGGTTTCTGGTGCAGCTTCAGTGCAAACTGGCATGATTAGAACCCGATGTAAAAAAAAATTTGATTAGTGTCAATCGAAAGTATAAATTTGATTAGGACAAAAATCAAAACGAGTAACTTGTATCGTTTTCTGCATTATTTCCTCCGCGAGGTTCTGCTGCATACCATTTGTTGTTCTTTTTGTCACATTTTGAATTGTGCTGCAAGCATTGGTGTGACCCCACAGCTGTTCTTCCTTGCTGTTTTCTTTAATACCACTAGCGGATGTACCCGGTGTACCGGGTTGTTTTCGCTGTTGTTGTTGTCGTTGTTTTGTTTGTTTGTTCATTCTCTTTATCTTTAGAGATGTCATTCTGCGCTCTCTTTTTGGGCGTTTATGCCCGGACACACCCGGTCGGATCCTCATGAAATGGCAATTATTTGCTCACCAGTCAGTGTGTTTGACAGTGAGCATATCGCAGGAAGTGATAGCGCGTTGTGATGATGGAAAAGAATGGATTGGGTGGGATGGTGGGGGGGGGGGGGATTCGCGACACAAAGCAAACTAAGAAAATTACTTCTCCACCATCTCAAAGTCTCCTAATCTAAAGCAGAACCTTCTGCAGGTTGAAAGGAAGGCAAAACCGAGCTGTTTGAGTTGAGACAGGGCTCGTTTAACATCCCCCAAGTTTTTTTTTTCTTCCTTATATGTGAGTGTGCATGAGAAAACCCGGCATAAGTCGGCAGAGCTGATTTTGAGAAAAACGGCTTTGAAGTGAAAATATGGGTCCAACACAAACATCCAACTTGGCTGTTGTTTAGGGGACCGTGGCATGTTACAGGTTAAACTGTAGACGAGCAGTGAACACTACTCACTATGATCTCTATAAGGGCTTAGTTATTAGACTACGGTCTCCTAACATTAATCACTCCAACATTACTTGGTCAATTAGCTATTGCCACTTATAGGATTAAATGCCGTTTTCTCCAAATCTTGTTTTAGAGGGGTCCCTGACTTCAATTTATCAGAAATGTCTTGTCTTTTATTATATGTACGGAACTCAAAATGTCATGTTGCCGAATTGTTGTGGGTTTTCTCATGCACACTCACATATGAGGTAGTGTCTGGTAAAAGAAATGTGCTGTCTCTAGTTTGGTTATTGTGTAGCTCTTATGACCAACACACATGTCTGCTTGTCTCTCTGCAGATCCCCCTCCTTGTGTGACAAATTGCAACTGTAAACGTTATGACCTTATGATTCCAGGGGGAATCATCCCGCTCACTGCTTCAGTTTCACTCGGGTGGAGGCGCCACTGTGTGCCGCACGACATCAGTTTTAACTTTAACGGTCCTAAAACTTGATCATTACCTCGGGACTCAATTCGTGACCTTCGTTCTTGTTTGTTGCAACCCCACTTTCTGCACAACTGAGAAGATCAGGGTTAAATGTTCGCGGTTTTAGTATTACGATAGGGAATCAGAATAAATCGGAACTGTGAAACAGCTTGATAAGTGCCACAACGATTTTTAAACAAGTGCCAAAATGTGCATTTGTGATATCTCTTCTACATACTAAAAGATCTCCAGTTTTTTCAGAAAATGGAGATAGACAAACAAATAAAGCCTAAGGTCGAAAGTTGTGAATTTAACATAATACCCGTCTACCCTTCCTTTGCTGAGCTAAAATTTATAGGGAGAAATTGTTCACATACGCATTCACATTTTGTTCACACAAAGAACTTCTCTTTCCATCCTGGCGTTCAGGGGTCTTCAGATATGATACTTGAGAATCCCTGCTCAACATGCATTTCTAATCAGCCAATTCGGGGTTTTCCCGCACCTGTACAGAAGGAGACTTACATAACATATCCCCCCCCCCCCCCAACGTACCCTAGCCGCCTCCTCCCCCCCCCCTCCCCCCCTAATCTTAACTTCATTTTTATCTCAAGATTGTTTCACCCCCCCCCCCTCGAGCCTCTCCATGTCCCCCTCCCTCCCACATGCAACTTGTCAAAGCAATTCATCTCCTATTACTGCTCTTGCATCCTCCTGCTTCCACCCCCTCCACCCCCCACCCCCACCCCACGTGGCATGACACACACACACACAAGTTTTTGCCTTCAGCTAAATCTTACAAAATTCCACAGTGACAGTACCATTAGTCTCGCTCCAGACAGTGGTTCTCCTCATTTCTATTGTCTGGGGTAATTATCTACTGTTTGCCTATCTCAAGTCTGTTTCTCTCTCTCTCTCTCCTTCACCTCTTTCACTCATCCAAGCTTTAAAAGACAAATAGATAGATAGATAGATAGATAGATAGATAGATAGATAGATAGATAGATAGATAGATAGACAGACAGACAGACAGATAGATATATAGATAGACAGACAGAGAGACAGACAGACAGACAGACAGACAGATAGATAGATAGCTAGACAAACAGAGAGACAGCCAGACAGACAGACAGATAGATAGATAGCTAGACAGACAGACAGACAGATAGCTATATAGATAGAAAAAATCTCGTAAATCGGTGACTTAAAGACAAGAACAACAGGAACAGCAACGGCAACAACAGCCGTACAGTAACAGCAACATTAAGAACCGCATGAAACGAATCCACAGCTTGACTTTGAGAAGGCATTTCATGACTGCCCGTCGATAACGGCATACGTCAGACGTAAGCCAAAAGACAACTGGCGGCTCATTGCATTTCTGAGCATGAGGGCTATCAGATAATATTCTAGAAAAAGAAATGTGCCAACAGGAAAGTGTAATAATCTAATAGAATCATAATGGCAAAAGTCACCAAAAAAAAAAAAACAACAAGAAAAGAAACAGTATTTTCTCATTATGTCAAAAGTGTCAAAAATCACTTACGCCATTTGCATTGAGCAGCAACGATGTTAAAGTAGACTACCTCCTTTTTGGATATGAACTCTATTAATACAATATTGAAACTGAAATCACTGCAAATTTGAATGCCCCCTTTTTTTTTTATATATAATTCACGAGAACCGTTGACAACTGCAAACTGAAAAAAAAAAAGGCTGCAGTTGAACTCTGAACTCGCCATATACCTTTCAGCCTTGTCGCTGCCTGCGCGCCCAGCCAACGTAACCGAGTGCACTAGGTCATTCACCCACCGCAACTCCTGGCAAATGATCCCCCCCCCCCCCTTTGCTGCATGCATGCGGTACACACAATTAAAATAGCTTACAGTCTAGCAAAAATCTGGCACTTTGCCCCACAGCACTTTCTCGTTAGTCACACACAACTTTCTAGACTCCTCGATACCATGTATTTCGGGAGTCAGGGCACAAACAAAACTCGATACTGTGGTTTGCCGGTTGGTACAATATGTAGGCAGCTGTTTCTTTTGTTTCAGTATTCGTGCACTTGGCGAACTTTTGGCTGAAGAGAGAGATGCTCTGAATGAAAAGCAAGGGAAAAAATCAGTAAGAAAAGAGATTCACTTGTAGATGTAAACAACAGAAAAAAATAATTGCAGATCGCTAGTGATAAAACTGCAGAGAATGATTAAGAGAGAAAGAGAGAGAGGTGAAAGAGAAAGAGAGAGAGAGAGAGAGAGAGATGAAAGAGAAAGAGAGAGAGAGAGAGACATGGGAGAGAGGCTATAGAGAGAGACATGAGAGAGGGGAGACAGAGACAGAGAGACATGAGAGAGGGGAGACAGAGACAGAGAGAGACATGAGAGAGGGGAGACAGAGACAGAGAGACATGAGAGAGGGGAGACGGAGACAGAGAGACATGAGAGAGGGGAGACAGAGACAGAGAGAGACAGAGAGGGAAGACAGAGACAGAGAGAGACATGAGAGAGGGGGGGCAGAGACAGAGAGAGACATGAGAGAGGGGAGACAGAGACAGAGAGAGACATGAGAGAGGGGGGACAGAGACAGAGAGAGACATGAGAGAGGGGAGACAGAGACAGAGAGACATGAGAGAGGGGAGACAGAGAGAGACATGAGAGAGGGGAGACAGAGAGAGACATGAGAGAGGGGAGACAGAGAGAGACATGAGAGAGGGGAGACTGAGAGAGACATGAGAGAGGGGAGACAGAGAGAGAGACATGAGAGAGGGGAGAGACAGAGACAGAGAGAGACATGAGAGAGGGGAGACAGAGAGAGACATGAGAGAGGGGAGACAGAGAAAGACATGAGAGAGGGGAGACAGAGAGAGAATAGAGAGAGGGGAGAGACAGACAGACATTAGAGAATGCGCGGAAGAGACACACACACATGGAGAGAGGCAGAGAGAGAGAGAGAGAGAGAGAGAGAGGGTATGTGTCGGAGAGAGACAGGCGAGTGACAAATTTCATTTTTTGAAGTTGTCATGTACAGTAACATCACGGGGAAAAAAGACACATCTATCTAGCGTGTCAAAAAAAACACAACGACCTCTGACATATTAGTCTGACTTATTGCACTCGGTTAGACTACGTTCTCGTTCTAAGTGATGTATTTTCAAAACGAGTGTCGAAGAAGGAAAAAGAAGGCAATGCCAAACAAAAGTTTTTTGCGGGGGTGGGGGGGAAGGGGGAGAGGAGAGATTTTCATTGAGACTCCCAAATTTTGATTCCAGTCTCCGGGTCACTTGAAATATTTGCAAATGTCACACCGTAAACGTCACCATCACAGCTAAAATAACATGACTGTTTCCGCCACCCCCACCCCCCCCCCCACTCACCCCCAAAATCGGGTCAGAGAGAGGGAAGATGAAGGGGGGGGGGGGTAACCTAGGTCTTGGCATATACATAAAGAGTTTTGACGTCATGCCAAATTAAACATCCATTCCCGGGGGAGAAATACAGAAAATCTTTTGCCATTGAGAATTTTGGTATGATATTTCAGAGTGGGTGTTGTTGAGGCTGGACAGAGTCTTTTAATAACAATATGATCATTTTCACTATTATTATTATTGTCATCATTATTATTACTAGACGCAGCTGTTATCATTAAGTCTTGGTAGTATAATATAGTGAAATAGACACTCTGATTATTGTTATTATTATTAAGCAGTCAGATTTACAGCTGTTCGACCATCCAGCCAAAATAAGAATTTAGGCTTGGAATGTTCACCCGGCCAGAATAGCCGCTTCTCTGGAACAGCCAACTAAAACTTTCAGGTCTAATACATTGGCGAATGCTAACGTTTCAGTCACACAAGATGTTATCGAGATGCAAACAATAACACCAATAAAAACTATAAAAGTTGCAGTTTCTGCACTACACCTGGAGTAAACAGAGCATTATATAAACAGCCGTAACAACCATGAAACAAACAAACAAATGAACACACATACACGCAAAACAAACAGCTGACACGCTAACATAAAATTACTTCACAAACATTTGACGTCGAATTGTAAAAGGTGGTCAGACAGACTCTGTATTGATAGTTCATGAGCGATATAAATTAGCCTAGCCTAGGCGGGTGCCAGCTGATTTCAATCAGGAGAGTAATTGGATGGTGACGTAATGACATTTAATTTCAATGAAATCCTATGAGTTGGCTGGAACACGCCTAGACTTACATTACACATCTCCGAAAAAAAATAATTCTTTTTTTATACGACAATCATTATAATTGTTTCAACTGTCTCGGAAACGCTCAATTTGAGCTCACGCTTTGAAAAAAACAACAACTGGCCACTTCCAATGTAGCTCTTTGTGAGACCACACGATGACGTCACAGCGAGCTGCTTTCAAATCATTTTGACTCTAGAGCGAGTGGGTGGAAGGTGGGATGGGAATAGACAGAAGCGACTACTGTCCAGTGTTTTCTCAGCTACAGACAACAACGTCAACATCAACAAACAACATCCGCATCAACAAACAGCGACAACAACAACGCTGCTGAAGTAAACATTCTCCAGGGGCCTGTTCTGGTAGCCTCTCTCTCTCTGTCCTATCATTCTATTACATTCTGTATATTGACTTGCTTCTCCCTAGCACAATGTGACCCTTATCGTATCCACGTGCTCTGTCCAAACTCAAATTCAACCCCCCTAAAGACCTATTATGATTACAAATGCTGCCTTTCATCTAGTTCATCTGCCTTTCATCTAGTTCATCCTAGTTACGTTGAACACTGTGTTCAGGCACGCTGGAACCTAAACAGGCCGATACGGAGCCTCAACGAAAGAAAAGTCTGAGACCTCGCAAGATGTCGCAAGTGGTGTACATGATGTTTCTCGGAAATGAAACAATTGACAGAATATTACGAAAAGCCACAGAAAATCTGAGGTGCCGAAGCAAAGACAAACTGTACACCGAAAGCGGAAATTCACTGTAGTGATGTCACCATACCAATTGGTTGGCCCATAAAAATCGGCTATGTGTGCATCGGGTCTAAAGAAGTTGACATAGACTTCTTTCTTTTTTTTTTTTTTCCTAAAAACAAAATAACTGGAGTCATGCTCTCCCAGTAGCTGCATTTGTTTGTTTGTTTCTTTCTTTCTTTATAGTTTGGCTTTACAGCGTTTTGTCGACCAACACTAAAATTTATCAAATATTATATACAAAAGCCCACATCAAAAAACTTCAAGCGCTATTTTTTTTCACATGCATCAAAGACATCGTAAGATGCAAAGGCTGGCTGTTGTTAGGGAACCGTGGTAGTTTACACAGGCATCTACAGAATAGCAATGCACGCAACTTGGGTATTTTCTCATTTTGGGCTTTGTAATTATACCACGTTCCCTTAACAACAGATTTTCTTTTTTAATGGCGTCTTACTTATTCATTACGGCTAGAGACTGCATGCTGCTCTGTTCCTTTTGTCATCAGTAAGCACGTCCTGATTGGTAGAAATTACAGGCTGTGTAGATATAGATGCAAAACCATGATTACTATGGTGAATACCCTTTCCCGTTTGCACTTTTTTAAAAACATGTTTTTACCGTTGTTCATTGACTGCTCAGTACGGCTACTCGTTTCTGCTTGTAAAGTGCTACGGTCAACTTAATGAAACTATCACAAGTTCTCTCCTTGTAAAGTTCTAAGGTCAACTTAATGGAAATATCGTAAGTTCTTCTCTTGTAAAGTGCTAAGGTCAACTTAATGGAAATATCGTAAGTTCTCTTCCTGTAAAGTGCCAAGGTCAACTTAATGAAACTATCGTAAGTTCTCTTCTTGTAAAATGCTACGGTCAACTTAATGAAAATATCGCAAGTCCTCCTCTTATAAAGTGCTAAGGTCAACACTGAAATTATCGTTAAGTTCTCTTCGTGTAATTTGCCAAGATCAACTTAAAAATATCTTAAGTCCTGCTCTTGATAAGTGTAGGGCCGTCTTAACATCATGTTGGATCCCAGGGCAGATTCTTTTGTAATGCCCAAGATTTTCGTCCCCGATTCAAAAGTCAATGTACATTTGCATGCACGGGGCCCTCCCTAAACCCTTAGGGCCTGCCCAGGGTCCCCATTCGTTAAGATGGCTCTGGGTAAGTGCTAAGGTCAACTTAAAAACATCACAAATTCTCTCCTTGATAAGTGTTGGGGTCAACTTAATAATAATAATAAAAAAAAAAAAGCTTGAACTCTGTCCTTGTCACATGCTAAGGTCAACTTAACAAAAAAACGTAAGTTCTCTCCTTGTTAAGGGCTTAAAAAGGAAAACTTAAACATCGCAATCTCTCCTCCTGATAGTGCTCGGGCCAACTTAAAAACCTGGGCGCCTCTCCTGTGAATATAAGGACCAAAGAGAGAGGGAAAAAAAAATTATACTAGCGCACACAGTTGGGTTGCCCCCTCCCTGTTTACCTTCTATCTTTAGCTTTGATACAGAGACACAACACATTTCAGACTGAATTTCAAGATCTGCACTGACCTGACATCAAACACTACCCCCCCCCCCCTCTCCCTTTCCAAATCCTCCCCTTATCTCCAATGTCTGTCTGACTGAGAACAGCCAGCCACTCTTTTTCCTCATTCCCGCCTCTGACCCTCACCATCATCTGTTCACTACCACTATCACTTACTCCAACCTACCCTCCCCCACCCCCACTCGTTTCCTGTCTCCAGTGTCCTTTTGTGAATTGTAACCCCTTTTTCCTTTTCCAGCATGCCCTCCCCCCACCCCCACCCCACCCCACCAGGCACTATCTTTACTTCCACAATTACAACTGCCATCTTTCAAACTTATCTCCAGCACTTTTCTGGGAAGAAACGATTGTTAGGGGAACGTAGTGTTTTCCATAGTAAGCTATAGCTAGACAGTGAGCACACTCCGTATTTTCTCTATTTGGCTTTGTATTTAGGTTACGGTCCTCTAGCAACATCCAGCTTCGAAGAAGAATAACCCTTTTTTCCCGTTCTATCTTACCCCTCCCTCCCTCCCTCCCTCCCAGCATACCTACCTTCACTACCACCATCACCATCACCACCACCACCACTGCCCGTCCTGACCCTAAACTCAGTCAAAGCCACGGCTGGGTGTTAGGTGACCGTAGTAGTTTACACAGAAAACTATAACTGAGCAGTGAACACAAATCAGTATTTTATCTATTTGGCTATGTAATCAGACTACGCCCAAAAGCCACTGGTTATTACGAACAAATCAGTTGTTTACGATAAAAAAAGATGAGTCCTTTGCCTTCTCTGTCCTTTGCTGGGGGGTACGGTAACTATTCATTTGTGTAGGCCGGAGACTAATGAGCAACTTCAAGGTCTATCCAGGCAGGCATACCCGGCTTAATGAAGTCATAATGACAGGGCGGGGGGGAGCAAGTCAAAGGCTGGTCTTGAATAGTCGGGCAGCCAGACAAGTCAGGTATGATCAGCGGCGGATCTGCTACATAATCGTCATGGTGCTAACCTTTTTGGCCTAAGTCAGACTTTGGCCAAAACAGTTATGTACCTGTTACGTCATTGCCCTATCCATGGTGCATCTGTTCATGTAAAAATCATTCAAAAGTGCCAAGCCATTATCCTGGGAATAAAAACTTTCTCTAAGTGTAATGGCTGAACTCATTCATAGACTAAGGCCATTTTTGGTTCTGGGGTTGTTTCAGCCAACGTGGATGATGGCCACTTTTACCTAGAGTCATTTTGGCCTAAGTCTGACTGCAGTGCAAAAGAATTTAAATAAGTTTTTTTTTTGCGATTTTCTCAGAAGTGCAAAAAATGACGTAAGCCAGAAGATCAGCACCATGACAATATGTGAGTGTGCATGAGAAAACCCGGCATAAGTCGGCAGAGCTGATTTGGAGAAGAACGGCTTTGAAGTGAAAATATGGGTCCGACACAAACTTCCAACTTGGCTGTTGTTTAGGGGACCGTGGCATGTTACAGGTTAAACTGTAGACGGGCAGTGAACACTACTCACTATGATCTCTATAACGGCTTATTTATTAGACTACGGTCTCCTAACATCAATCACTCCAATATTACTTGGTCAATTAGCTATTGCCACTTATAGGGTTAAATGCCGTTTTCTCAAAATCTTGTTTTAGGGGGGTCACTGACTTCAATTTATCAAGAATGTCTTGTCTTTTATTATATGTACAGAACTCAAAATGTCATGTTACCGACTTACTGTGGGTTTTCTCATGCACACTCACATACATGAAACTAACAACGCTCAAGCTTCAGGGCCCTCTGGTCCCGGCAGGGCCCTGATGAAACTTTTGTTACTGAGTGAATAGCCTCGAGGTGTTGCAAGCGCAGCAAGGCTCTCTGGACCTTTTTGGGGTGTGTGGGGGGGGGGGGGGGGGAGGCAGAACAGTTCAAGCTTCAGGGTCCCAGAAAGGTAGGTCCGCCAATGGGTACGATGACGTATGGCTTAACCATTGGTTCTGTAAACTCCAGTACACATTTTTTTAAATGTCCGTCTGGGACTCAGGAACTGAGAATGTGATTGGATGACGATAAAAAAGGGGACGGAATGTGCAAGGTGGGGTGGGTGGGTGGGTGGGGGACAATGAATCTACCCCGGGTAACTTCCATTTTAACGCCGAAATGAACCCGACACCATAACCAAGAGGATACGACTTTCTTTTGATTTATTATATGCTCTCCTGTAGGTTTGCTGGACAGACAGACAGACAGACAGATAGACAGACAGACAGATAGACAGACAGACAGATAGACAGACAGTCTATGTTAACAACTACTATATTCACATGTCATAACTATATCCTATCTTTGCGTGAACAACATTGCCCCTAGGTCAACAGTTAGTTGTCAATGCCCCAGAAATACTGGTTTCTTCAACAGTTTCTCAAATATTCATATTATCATTGCAGCTTCAAAGCATGTCGTTCGTTTCTTTCCCTCAATACAGTATGCTCAAAAGTAAATGTAACATTTAAGTTATTGGGTACAATGTCATAATGAATTGTACAAGGGAGTAATCATTATAATATTTCATATCTAAGGCTGGGATGTATTCCAAAATACGTCCAGTGAAATTGACCATTATAGAAAATTGAAAATTGAAATTCAAAGTAATAGATTAAAATCTATCCCTATCACTCCCCATATCACCAACGAAAATTTATAATTCATTATTAAATAAATATTATATAATATATATCCAAATAATGTTATACTACTTTAGAATACAAGTTGTGAGTTGTGAACTGTTGTGAGTTGTGAACTGCGCCTAACAGGCTGCGTTACAATTTGCTCTGAGATAGAGAGAGATAGAGAGAGTGAGAGTAAGAGAGTGAGAGAAAGAAAGAGAGAGTGAGAGAGATGCAAATGGAGAGAACAAGACTTTCTGTAAAGCGCCTAGAGCAAACTCGTTTGGATTAGGCGCTATATAAATGATCTTCATTATTATTTATCACAGCCTTTCATTGCTGTTTACGCCAGGATAACTGTTCCCGCAGAGCTATGACAGGGCCTGCTTTGAAACTGCAAAGATGAAAACATCAATACAATAACACTATTGGGTTTACAGTGAAAGACCAAAGTCTTGGGAGAACCCCCTCAAAATGGCGGGAAAAAAAGATGTTTTCTACGAACATTGAAATTTGCTTATAAAATGAAAGATTCGCCATTTTTTCTGCATTCGCTTAAAATAATTTGTTTGAAATTGTCTTAGTAATATTTTATTTTATTTTTAAAGAGGTGTAAATATTTCACCTGTACCCCGGTTTTGTCAGATCCAATCATATATTATTTCTGAAAGTCTTGACAGGTGTAACAGTTCACGAAAGACCACAAACGCAGTCCGTATCAGCAAAAATATATACACCAAGGGGCATTTGCCACACTGTTGTATGTGACATTTAGCCGATTTTGAGGTTTTATCATGAAAATGGTTCTCCCACTCCTAATTTCATTACGTATAATTGTCATTCCAATAAGTTAAGAACGTTTCAAGTAAAGTTGGCCATGTAATGTTTTATGTGTTTTGGCCCTGGTTTTACACAATTCTTCAAAACTTTCAATCTCCAGTTTCTCGAAAAGGCAAAAATGTAGATACAACAATATGGAAAACTAGCTGAGGTCCCCGGCCCTGCCCGGGATAAATCGGTTTGAATATTGGTTTAAGTTCTGGGTGGTTATTATGGACCTGCTTCATCTGGCCTGTTCCTATTTGGTTATTTTATTTTTGTTTGTTTGTTTTTAAATAAGTCTTACTGCTCTGCCTTTGTGAGTTGACACCCTGCGCATCCCGTACAACAGCATGATTTGCGCACGGGTTAGTGTGTTTGATAGTGAACCCATCCAGGAAGCGATAACGAAACCTTAAAATGGCGAACCATGACTCGAAATAGATCTAAATGATGGCGAAACAATAAATTTCCAATAAAAAAAATTTACACCGATTTGAGACTTCTATTAAAAACTGTGCACTCTTACATCCATTCTGATGCACCATATAAAATTTGAAGTCTGAGTGTTGAGTGGTTCAGAAGCCTTTTGCAACGAAAAATCTCAAGTCCACAAATATATATAGTATAGATACCGTACGAAATAAACAACGGCGGCAATGAGAGGCAACGGCAGGACGAATTCTGACAACTGTTCAGATGACGTCTTTCGTCTATCAGATACATACAGCAAAGGATGTTCTACGGGACACCGCCATCACAAGAAACGACATCAACATTTATCAACACCAGACATTTCGAGATTTAGAAACATCGTGGGCGACTTGCCGCGTCATCAGTACAGCGACCTCCAGCGTCATGATCAACTGATGTTTGTTGCAGTGCCGTTTTACCGAAAAAGAACGTATGAGCCAATCTAGGTCACTTTGTCTTTTTAACATCCTTTTATAGATGATGTATTGTGGCAGTTTTCTTTCTCTTTAACACCATTTCAACCCTCGAACTCCCAACGTACCACATTTGCAACACGTCATACACTGTCATACCTAGTGTCCAGTAATGTTTCTAGTATCCTTTATTTTAAACACAGTTTCAAGTTGACCAACAAGGAAGTGTTCGTGATTAATATTGATATTTTTGCATAATCATTATATGACTGGTTTAAAATAGCCTGGCCTGTCGTAGAACTTTTGGATTAGGCAGTCTGCGTCTGGGAATTAGAGGGTTAATATTTGTTCTTACTAGATGAGCTACCGGGCATTGCCCAGAATAAACAATCATGTGACCCCCCCCCCCTCTCAAGTATAATAAAAGTAATAAACTACAGTCTTGCTTCAGAACTCATGCGCACCACAACATTACGCACCAAACTGAACGCTTGATACGGTTACTTTTTATGGCATGCACGGTACTATATATTACGAAACAAACAGGCCAAAAATACAGATGTTACATAGCAATAAACATTGTTATTTTTTAAAAATACATGCTTGAAGTAAACAACTTTTAATTATAGCCATCATCTTCCTCATCTCAATTGCCACTTTCCCGCCAAATTTAAGGCCTGAAGAGTGTATAGTTTGGTCACTTAGTCATGCCAGAGGTTGCGAGTTACTGAAATATATAATAGATTTGATGTTTAGTCAATGACTGTATATGAATGTTTACCTCCACTGGCTCTTGCTGAATAGTCTTTTACTTGCACACTCTGCCATTTTATGTACATTACTTGTATTTATTGTATAGTCTATTTGTTTTATCAGTAAATATAAGATTAGATAAGAATGTAACTTTATTATCCTGTTGTCAGGAAATTTGTTGTCACAGCACCAGTAACAGTACAACAGCAAATACAATATCTAAGACCGACCGGTCTTTAACGCACACCGCACACACGCACACTGCTCACACATAACATTACTCTCTCTCTCTCTCTCTCACACACACACGCACACACACACACACACTGTCAGAACACATAAGTAAATAATTAAATAAATAAATACATAAAGTTTCGTAGAATGACATGTGCTTGATCTGTCTAAACTGGCTATACTTTTGTACGACAAATATTTTCTTCAGAACGCCATAGGACCGAAACTGAATCAAGAATAAAGTAAACTGTTGTTCGCGTCCCCTTTGAATTTCACGAAAGTTGTTACAAGGACATACGTCCCCCAAGTTTTTTGCACTACGGGTACGTTATTTAAAGCCTTTTGTGACTCCAGAGCTAGCGATCTCCTCCGAAACTACTCCTAACAACATCCTTAATTAATCATTATTCTTACAAATTCTCTTTTTGTTTTCCTCCTGGTTTTAGGTGGAAAGGATATCAAACAGAGTTAGGGATTGGATAAGAGTTAGGGATTGGATAAGATTTAGGGTTGAGGATAAGGATGGGGTTAGGGATAGGTACCTACATGTACGCGCCCCCCTAGCGCAAAACGCTTCGGGGACCGGACGTACTTACCACAACAGCCAAATTGGCATCTTTGGCAAATACCGTCTTCTGCCATAGAACAGTAGGCTACGTCCAGAGGACCACACAAAGAAACCTTCACCACAAAACCTGCCTGCCCCGTTCACTCCCCATCTTCTCCGACAATTTGAATTTAAAAAAGGAACAAAAAAATATTTATATAATTTATTTTTTTTTAAAGGGGGGAGGGGGAAGAATAACCGACCTCTCTCTCTCTCTCCCCTACCCCGCAACGAACAAAAATTTAAAAGACGGGGACAACACACACGGAAAACAAAAACAAGAAAAAAAATCTTCCAAAAAAAAAAAGGAAAAAACAAAAAAAAACCCGCCGGGAACTTGAGTGAAGACCTGGGCTAACGGTAGGTCACCGTGACCCCATCTTTCACTGCTGTAGTCAAGGCATGGTTTAGTCTAGGTAAGGTGGCAATTCGCGGTGGGCCGGCGCGATTACAGTGGGTTGAGATAGTCGGTTTCCGGAACATTTTATTATTATATTGGAAGCAAAGTAGTGAGAACATGTGCTGAACAACTAGCAAAAATTTTTACTTTCATCTTCAACAAATCCTTTCAAAACCATTACATACCAAACATTTGGAGATTGTCAAAAATCTTACCTGTCCCCAAAAAACCAAAAATATCTGAAATGAACGACCTTCGCCCAGTTGCATTAACTTCCATTATCTTTAAATGCTTTGAAAAAATTGTTTTAACTGAACTAACGAAGGAGGTCAAACAAAATCTCGATCCTTTGCAATTTGCATACAAAGAAAACAGGAACACAGAAGACGCCTTATTGTTTTTATTGCATAACATCTACAGTCATTTAGACACTAATAAAACCTGTGTTCGTGTGCTCCTAGTCGATTTTTCGTCTGCGTTTAACACCATACAACCGTACTTAATGTTTCAAAAGCTTACCAACCTACACGTGAGTTCTTTTTTAAAGAGCTGGATCTTCGAATTTCTAACACAGAGAAGCCAGTTTGTGGATATAAACAACACATTTTCCAAATTACTCACAACAAACACAGGAGCGCCACAAGGCTGCGTGCTGTCACCTGCCTTGTATACATTGTATACAAATGATTTCACTGTGACACACAACAACGTTTACCTTCTTAAATTTGCCAACGACTCTGCTATTTTAGGCCTTTTACCTAACTCTGGCCACGAATATTCTAACATTGTACAATCCTTTCATTGTTGGTGTAATAACAACTATCTTCTACTGAATGTTAAGAAAACAAAAGAGCTTGTTTTTGACTTTAGGAAAAATAACAACGATCCTGTTTGCCCTCTTACTATCAACAATGAAGAGGTTGAAATTGTCACAGAGGCCAAATATCTTGGCATTACTATTGATTCATTGCTTAACTGGCATGCGCATGTAACTTATGTATACAAGAAAGCCAACCAGCGCATGTATTTCCTCAGAAAGCTCCGCTTTTTAAAAGTTAGCAAAAGCATTCTGAAAATATTTTACACCATGGCTATTCAGAGCGTTTTGATGTATGGAGTTGTCTGTTGGGGAGGAAACATCTTACAAAAAGATAAAAATAAGATCAATAATTTAATTAAAAAAGCATCCAAAATTTGTATCTGTGATCTGCCATATTTTGATGAGCTGTACACTGGTGCTTGTATTAAAAAAGCTAATATTATTATAAATGACCCCCAACATCCCCTGAACAAGGAATATATAAGATCTGTAAGAAGTTTAAGGCTGTTGTCAAAGAAAACTAAAACTGAGCGCTACTTTAAATCGTTTATTCCATCATCAACTAGGATGTTACAATAATGTCGTCATCTTGATCGTAATCTGTGCACAGTTGAATTATGTCCTGCGTGTCAGGTCAATGTGTTTTAGTTAGGGAAGCATATTGTGTGCACTGTTAATTTTGTTAATTTAGTTAATTTATCAGTGTGTGTGTATATATGTGTGTGTGCGCGCTATGTATCATACTTTCTGCTTCTGTAACTGTATTGTTATGTATTCAATGATCAAAACAAATTTCCTTGTACAAGGACGAATAAAATTTATCTTATCTTATCTTATAATATTCGCCAAATTTTCACAAAATTGAACTGTTTTTTACAGTAAATAGAAGTTTGAGATTTCATATAGCTTCTGTGAAGACCGTGGTAAGCCCAGAGAGTACAGATGTATAGAGAGGTTTCACTATTGGTGGATTTGCACTACGAGACACGGGAGGCTCTGCGAAACCATTGTTAGCATGGAGCGGAAAGTAGGTTGCTGCAGTAAACAATATCCGTTTGTGCATTTCCACGGGGCGTAAGAGCTTACTAACGGTTTTAAATAGTTTCAATCAACCCAAAAATATGAAGAAACCACAGTAAACAGAATACTAACTTTGGTGAAGACGGTCTCTTTCAATTCTTCAATTTCTTGTTTACCGCAGCGACTTAGTTCCGCCATTTGACGGAAGTGAGATCTCTCTATACATCTATACTCTCTGGTAAGCCACAGATAGACAATAGACTAGTAAGCTATTGATGAACAGTGAACACATTTCAGTTGGTGTTTTTTTTTTTATTTCTCTGTTCGGGTTTGCAATTAGACGATGGTTCTTTGTCAACAGCTGCAAAAGCTTCATTCACAAAAACTTAATTATATATTTCACAAAATCTCCACCTCCGAACGCAAAAGGCTTTTTTATTAGACCACCTATACTAACCAAATTTTACATGTTCATTTCAAATACCGCGGAGGGTGCACGGAAGTTTTTATTATTTTTGATTAGTTTGGTTCTTGAATTATAGAAAATGCGTTGCTTCATCATGCTGTCAACAGTTTTAATTTTCATCCTCCATCTTGGCTCCATTCTGTTATAGTACCGTGCATGTCATAAAAAGTAACTATATCAAGCGTTCAGTTTGGTGCGTAGTGTTCTGGTGCGGCATGAGTTCTGAAGCAAGACTGCAGATTACTACTTTTATTATATGAGAGAGAGAGAGAGAGAGAGAGAGAGAGAGAGAGAGAGAACACATGATTGTTTATTCCGGGCAATGCCCGGTACGCCATCTAGTAGTTAATATGGAGACCCTGATGAAGAGAAATTTGAGAACCCTCTGCAGCCACGAAGTGTGTGTGTGTGTGAAGTACTTGACCCTGGAAAGTGGACCATAATGTATGAAATTGTACACTAGTTCGAGGGTGTTTGGGATAGCTAGATACCATGACACGTGTGTCTTTCCCCTGCAAACTGTTTCTTTTTTTTTTGTTTGTTGTTGTGCAGTGAAATGAAGAAAAGAAAAAAAAAGAGAAGAAGAAGAAGGAGAGCAAGAAAGAAAAAGAAAGAAAAAAAGAAATTTTAATGTATAAAAAAACAGAAAAAAGAAAGAAAGAAAAGAAAAAAAAAAAGATAGAAAGTAAGTTGGAACGAAAGACAGGATGAATGAAAGAAAGAAAGAAAGTAAAAAAGATTAAAGAAAGAAATTGCATTGTAGGACGGAAGAAAGAAAGGGAGACAGAAAGAAAGAAAGAAAGAGAGAGAGAGAGAGAGAGAGAGAGAGAGAGAAAACAAAGAAAAGAAAAGAAAAAAAAGAAATTGCAGTGTAGACAGAAAGAAAGAACAAACAAAATGTATTAAAAATTTGGAATCTTAATAGCTAAAGGTCATTTCGGGGCCAGGGTATAGTCAAATGACTCACAATGGCAGTCTTTGCTACCAGCCTGTGAACAAATGTCGAGAGACCTGTTGCTGGTCACGTCACCAGAGAATAAAATTGTTCTGGCCAGCTAGCTAGCTAAACCTAATTCTGCTCCTAACCCTGAAACTTTTGAAAAAAAAAACAACAACAGAAAAACTTGTGGAAACAAAAATTCAATTTAACCACATAAGACAAAATGACGACAGCGTGGTAAACCATCGTATCTCCATTTGTACAAATTTTCGTGATAAACTTTCATAACTCGGTTTTTTGCGATTTTTTTCGAGAGAAGCAAAAAAAAAAAAACCTGAATAACTTTCTCTTTCAAGACTTATTAGTTATCATATGTGTAGCTGCCCGACAAAATGAAAGACTGCCTGCATTTTGGTGGTATGGAAATATTTGTATCACCAAATAAGTCACTCGAAGCCCTTTCATTTGGTAAGAAATATATAGCTGTAATTTAATTACCAGTGACGATATGGCCTATCAAAGACAGGAAGTGACACAACCACAGTTTTGAGAAAAACGCTTTTAAAGCTTCAACTTTTCATCAAAATGATTGATGGTGTCTCGATTCAAAGTCAGTTTGGAGGTATTTACCATTCTCAAACAGGATTATCATTATTTGGAAAAGGAATAGTAAGACTTTTCAAAAATACTGAAAACGCAAAGTCGATCAAATTGACCCTATGATGCCTTTTAACGATTTTCTCGAGTCAGATAGTGCCGAAATGTGCCTTATTTTGTTGGGCAGCTGCATAAATTTTTTTCTTCAATAAAGTTACTTAATTAACCTTTAGTTTTCAGTATTTTAGCTCGAACTTAGGCGCTGGCAAGGGCTTCAAGCATGCAAAATACCTCAAATTTTCAACAAACAGAAAAAAATCAGGGTTCGATTATTTTACCAGGAGGCCCTAAATATAATCACTCCCATACTAAAAAAAGTCCAAAAATTATTCAGTTTAGAATTAATTTTGAAATTTATTCAGTTTGTTGTAATCGATTATGACATGAAAAGAAAATGGCCCAGTCCAGTGCAGGCGAGGCACTGAGAGGAGGCAGGCATCGCTAGACAAGGTCTGTACTTTATTGCTGCAGTCACACCTTTAGACAGTGTCACGGTTCTCAAAAGGTTCTTGTTCGGGGGACATGGTGGTTTACCTAGAAAGCTATAGATGAATAGTGAACACAGCTCAGTATTTTCTCTTTTCGGCTTTGTAATTAGACCACTATGCCCTTCGATATCCCTCTCAAAGTGTACACATAATTATTGTTCACAGACCCGGCAAGAAGGCCATTTCACGTTGTTAAAGAAACCTGGATAAAAGAAACTTTGTCTCCATAACGCGGCCGTTGTACTAATTTGTTCCAACTCCCCTTTTTACACAACTGAGAAATAATTCGACATTAAACGTTTGCAGCTTCAGCAGATAAGGAGTTAGAATAAATCGGAACTGTGAAACAGCTGGATAAGTGCCACAACGCATTTCAAACAAGTGTCAAAGTGTGCATTTGTTATATCTCTTTTACATACTAAAATATCTCCAGTTTTTAAGAAAATGGAGATAGACACTGCGTTTTGACCCTACTGCTATCAGGGCGCATTACCACATCTCGCTGTAAGCGTCGCGTGTCATCTGCCAATGGGAATTTCATACGTTTTGCACTGAAAACACAGACAAAGTATACATTTCTAGAAAGTTCTCTTTACAGACTCAGACAACACTGTGTAAGCAATAATTAGCCAATTAAATCGGACAAAAGCATCGTTGGGGTTACTTTCGCGGGACTTAACGGGTGTCATACTAAGTCCGGAACGACACAGTCAGCTGCTGGCAGACAAGAAGTGCACGCCCTATTTTCCTATATTTTCTGGGTAAATCCGCAAGGACCCTATCATACTAAGCCCGGTCAGACACAGTCAGCGTCTGACATTATTTCTTGGGCGTACATTTTGCTAGCAGCAACTGGCTGTGATGTTAGTATAATAATTATCTCCTTAAGCTGTGTTTCCACACGTACGGAAAGGGAAACGCAACGGAAAAGTAAAAAAATTCATCGTTGTGAAAAGAAAGGGTGTTTCCATATGTACTGAAACGGTATTTACTGAAACGGTATTTACACATGAAAACATTCTGTCTATTTCACTATTTGAACGGTTTCTGGCGTGTCTGTTTGCCGTTTCTATTTCCGTACGTATGAAAACACAGCTTTAGGGAAACCTTGCAATGGACATAATTTCGAGGGGGTATAGGATTGCAACCGTCTGAGAATCTTCCAAGAAGGAGGTGCACAGGTAACTTTGTGCTGCGGAGGTCGGGCCAAGATGAGACTGCACGCGGACTAGGAAAGGGGTGGGGGGGGGGGGGAGTCAGGTTAGGAAACAGTAGGAGAGATATATTGCTCTGTATGTGTTTCAAAGGGGATGACGTTGGGGGGAAGATGTATATTTTCAAACGTTATGTATAGTTAGTTTGTTGTGCACTTGCTTAAATTGCTTGTCTCCCTGGTTTGACTTGCCCCTCCCCTCCCTCCTCCCCCCCCCCGAAAAAAGGAGGGAGGGGGGAGAGAAATTTAAAAAAAAAAAAGTTGGAACTGGAGAAGATGTTAAAACTTGCCCTGTCTGGCAGTTGGTAAGATGACTACAAGTTGTTTTTTTTTTGTTTCGCTTTTGTTTGTATTTTCGTTTCTGTATTGGTTCCAGTTTTTACATAAATTTTGTTTTCAGATTTGTCTTTCTAGTGCGTGCAAAATCTGGAGTGATGTCGTTTGGGAGGTGGTGGGGGTGTGGGGGGTGGGGTGGGGGGTTAACATGTGTTTTTGTGTGTGTGTGTGGGGGGGGGTCGAGAGTGTGTATTTTTGTTGAAGGGGAGGGGGGCGTGTCTACGTTTGTTAGGGTGACAAATGGGTAAGCCGAGAGATAGTGTCGGTGGCACTCTGCTGGGAGTTACAGCAGATTGATGTACGTTGGGTTGAGGTTGTTTTTGTCTTTTGGGGGGGGGGGGAGGGGGGAGGGGGGGGAGGTTGGAAGGGGATGAGGCACCTGGGTGTGGGACAGTGTTACATAATGATTAATGAAGTCTTTGCGGTTGCATCTTGTTTTGAAGTTAAAACAGGATGAGTGGAGGGTGAGGGGGCATGCACAGTCATTGTGTGTGGCGTCTGTCTGTAGCTTTTTGGGTGGTGGGGGGTGGGGGGTGGGAAATCATACTAAGGCAGGAATGGCACAGTCAGATGCTGACAGACAAGAAGTGCACACCATTATTTCCTATATTTTCTGAGTAAATCCAGGAAGACCCTATCATACTATGCACGGTCAGACACAGTCAGATGCCGGCAGACAAGAAATTAGTGCACACCATAATTTTTTGTATTTTCTGAGTAAATCCGGGAAGACCCTATCATACTATGCCCCGGTCAGACAGTCAGTTTCTGCTATTTATTCTTGGCTGTACATGTGGCTAGCACCAACAGGGCTCAGTACGATACCTCCTTTAACGTTATAGCAGACAGTATGTATTTATAGAGAGATCTCACTTTCGCCAAATCCCGAAAGTAGGTCGCTGCGGTAAACAAGAATTGAAAGAGGCCGCCTTCACCAAAGATAGTGTGCATATCTGTTGACTGTGATTCGTTCATAATTATGTTTGGACTGACTGAAACTCTTTAGAGCCGTTTGTGAGCTCTTACGCCACGTGGAAATGCACAAACGGGTATTGTTTACCGCAGCGACCTACTTTCCGCTCCATGCTAAACAGTGGTTTCGCGGCGCCTCCCGTGTGTCGCAGTGCAAATTGAACAATGGTGAAACCTCTCTATACATACATGTAGACTCTTTGGTTATAGTACAGTGTGAGGCGTGGACTGTAAACTTAAACGTTCCTTGGACAGATTGAAACAAGTCTATCTCACTAGTTTGAGCATGACAAAACTGTCTTGAGACAGTTATCGGGAAGAGAGATCTGGCTCACTGAGACAAAGCAAACGCAAAACGGTCTTGACCTGCTGGGCCACCAGCCTATAAAAAAATGATCTTCAGCACCAACAGCGACACGGTGGTCTAGAAGCAAGGTGCTCGCCTCTAATGCCGAAGGTACCGGGTTCGAATCCCGGAGGCATGTTGGAATTTTAGGATTTTTCTCCTATTTTCCTGTGTCCCTGGTCCTACGGTAGGTAGGATCGAGCACCTAGTCTTCTCGGATAAGGACGAAAAATTCGGAGGGCCCGTGTGCACACTGCGCACGTTAAAGAGACCTTGGGAGTTGGAAATCGTGAAGAGCAGGCCGTACAAGGCCGCTGCCCGGGCAAAATTTCTCAAAAAACGAATCCCTACCACAACAAGAAAAATAAAGCAAGAAAAAATGAGGTGTAAATGCCAAGGACAGCGAAACCTCCTAAAAAAAAACAACAAAACATAAAGACCTGAATACAACAGCGGTGGTTGTCGATATGTCGTAAAAAAGATGACTGTTGTTAGGGGAACGTACTATATAATTACAAAGCCAAATAGAGAAAATACTAAGTTGTGATCACTGTTCATCTATAGCTTACTAATGTCAAATATTACGGTCCCCTAACAAACAGAAACAGAACTAATGTTAGGGATATCCCAACAAGTAGCTGAAGAAACTGACAGCTGATACTTAACTTTCCCATAATCACCCCCAAATGCCCACCCATCCATCCATCATCATCCGTCCCCATATATGAGTGTACATGAGAAAACCCGGCTTAAGTCGACAGCGCTGATTTTGAGAAAAACGGATTTGAAGTGAAAATACGGGTCCGACACAAACTTCCAACTTGGCTGTTGTTTAGGGGACCGTGGCATGTTACAGGGTAAACCGTAGATGAGCAGTGAACACTACTCACTATGATCTCTATAACGGCTTAGTTATTAGACTACGGTCTCCTAACAGCAATCACTCCAATATTACTTGGTCAATTAGCTATTGCCACCTATAGGATATTAAATGCTGTTTTCTCTAAATCTTGTTTTAGGGGTGTCACTGACTTCAATTTATCAGAAATGTCTTGTCTTTTATTATATGTACAGAACTCAAAATGTCATGTTGCCGACTTATTGTGGGTTTTCTCATGCACAATCACATATCATCCACGTCACCCGATACCCTTACCAGAATGGTATTCATTGAATACATTGACCATTGTGACCTCTGGCATCGATTACGTCTCACGTCAATCGTCCACAATCTCCAAATATAAATGCACCGACGATCATTTTTATGTCACTGAAAGACACAGCGTAGATACGGCTGTTTGTGACGAAACGTGGTATTTGCCAAATTTCTCATTTTACCTTAACACAACAACTGATCTCTTCAACGTTGAAATCTGAATCAGATATAGATAAAGGGAGTGTATATCCGTACAACATGTTTACCAAAAAGCGCGACTGATGAAGGTTTGCTGAAACAAAACTTGGGTGTGGTGTTCACGAATTTAAAGTGACAACACATGGAATAGTCAGATGGACCTGGGGGCGTGAGGGTCTCGTCAGTTTGTATCAATGGGCAGTAGTCAGATTGACTAATCAGGCCAAAAGGGGCTGGGATAGCCATTGGTGATCGACGTACACTCAAGTACAAGTATATTATTAGCGCAGATCACGCAATCTGCGAGCATAAGTCGGACTGTTTTGCTACTAAGCCGATTCATATTTTTTAAAAACTATGCAAATTAACAAGGTCAGTAATATAGTATTCCGGTGTGTGTCCTACGTCATCGAATTGTGTGCGTTGTACGGATATGCACTGTCCATATCCGTACAACATGTTGTACGGATATGCGGTTCCATAGATAAAACATATTCTGATGATGAGATCTCAGAGTTCAATTTTCAGGATGTTATCTCAACGTAACTAAGTCCCCGCCCCTGAGTGGCTTTCTGAGTGGGGGGGGGGGGGGGGGGAAGAAAAAGAGGGGAAGGTGCGAGGCCGGGGGATTGCAGTGGCCATTTTGTCATGATGGTGATGTGTATGTGTGACGTCATCTTATATACGTCAAGCTTGCACTCGTTTCTTCTCTCTCTCTCTCTTTCTTTCTATTTCTCTTTCTTTCTTTCTCTCTCTTTCTCTCTCTCTGACTTTCCATCTCTCACTCTCTCTCTCTCAAGCTGTCTCACTCTCTCTACCTCTCTTTCATTTTCTTTCTCACTCACTCACTCACTCTCAGCTCTTTCTTCCATTCTCTATTTCTTTCTCTCTCTCTCTCTCACTCTCTCTCTAATTGTAAAACTCAGTTTCTTTCTCTCTCTCTCACACGCACGCTCTTCTCTTTCTCTCCTCCTCTCTCCCCTCTCCCCTTCCCCCACCACGCTACCTATGTGTCAACATCAACAAACAAACCAACAGACCCACATGCACACACCGCCAGATGTAAACAAGCCGCGGCCTCACACGAATTAAGTAAACAAATCTTTACGTAAGGCGTTGTGAGAGCCGGCGATTTTGTCATCACTCAAAGTGGAGCTGTAACATCTCACTTCAACACAAGGCGTTTGTGCCCTTTCCCTTCTGTACGGGCTTTTATGGCTGCTGTTACTTGAACGAATGCACCCCAAGCGTTTTGCGCTTGGAGCGCATACATACACGCACCTATTCCTAACCCAGTCCTTGTCCTCAACCCTAAATCTTATCGAATCCCTAACCCTGCCCCTTTACTCTTTCAACCAAAAAACAGGAGGAAAACAAAAAGAGAATCTGAAAGAATAATTAATTAAGGCTGTTGTTGGAGTTCTTCCTGGGGAGCTCTCTAGCTCTGGGGTCACAAAAGGCTTTAGAATACGTATCCTTAGCACAAAACACTTATGGGTACGTACGTACTTGCAACAACATTCTTTTCTAGCTACTGAGGCAGTAGCTACAGAAATATGTATCAGAGTTCTGTTGGGGGCAGTGGTGACAAAAAATATTTATCTAAGTTTTGTTGGGGGCAGGAGTTATAAAATTGGCTGTTGTTACAGGACTGTAATGTTGTAGCAGTAGTAGTAGTAGAAGTAGTAGTAGTAGAAGTAGTAGTAGTAGTAGTAGTAGTAGTAGTAGTAGTAGTAGTAGTAGAGATAGTGGAAATAGTCGTAGTAGTTGTAGTAGTGGTAGCAGCAGTATAGTTGTTGTAGTAGTAGTGGTGGTAGTAGAAGTACTTAGCCCGGTCAGACACAGTCTGCCATTGTTTCTTGGGTGCACATTTTGTAGTGGTAGCAGTAGTAGTAGTTTTAGTAGTAGTGGTAGAGAGAGTAGTACTAGTAGTTGTAGTAGCAGTAGTAGTAGTGGTAGAGAGATTGGTACTAGTAGTTGTAGTAGCAGTAGTAGTAGTGGTAGAGAGAGTAGTACTAGTAGTTGTAGTAGCAGTAGTAGTAGTGGTAGAGAGAGTAGTACTAGTAGCTGTAGTAGCAGTAGTAGTAGTGGTAGAGAGAGTAGTACTAGTAGTTGTAGTAGCAGTAGTAGTAGTGGTAGAGAGAGTAGTACTAGTAGTTGTAGTAGCAGTAGCAGTTAGCAGCAGTAACAGTGGTAGTAGTAGAATTAATAGTAGTAGTAGTTGCAGTTGTAGTGGCAGCAGTTATTGCTGTTGCAGTAAGACAACAGAAATACTTGCAACAACCACTACACTGAGCAATAAGAACAAATGTACTTGATAACATGAACAGAATCAAACACAGTAGTAGAAAACAGTGAACATAATCGATTTTTTTGCTGTTGTTGTTGCAGATACTGCCACCCATCGGATTCCACAATCATGCCCTTACTTACGAAATGCCAGGGCAAACGTAGAAAAAAAAAAAGTAATTTAAAAAATAAACCTACCGAAAACGAATCTGGTAGGAGTAAAAAAAAAAAAAAGAAGTCCCGGTTTGTAGTCGATACGGCCAGGTCTCACAAAGAAACTTTTCTAAATATTCCACCGGGTCTAAACACGAAATTCTTAAAGTCAACTCGCTGACTTTTCTCTCTTTGTAAGCTTATCAGACTGCGTGGACGTGCATTTGCGTACGTGTTTACGTGTGCTTAAAAAAACGTGTGGGTGTGTTTATGTTTCTCGGTGCGCGTGTGAGGTATACATCCTTAAAGCGCATTCGTGTCCTTGACCCGGATGCAGTTATCAGCACCAGCTAGTAGGAGACATTTAAAGAAAAAAGCGCAGATAAAAAGTCTGGCTTGAAAACTAAGTATACGTACATAAAAAAAAGGAAGACAAAACATCAGCCTTTTCTGCAGCATGTACAGACAAAAATCTGCCCTACCACATGCAGATAGGTGTCTCTAGCAAGCTTTGGACAGACCTGCTCTTTCACGCAAGTCAACGGGTAACAATGGACATTTGTTCCCTGCAAGACTCCGCCATCTGATATCGAGGGAGAGATTTCTCGCTAATGAAGGGAAAAACTGCAGTCTTTTATGTCACAGATAGACATGCACTGCGAGATATGCGGAGGGTAAAAATTGAGGCATTAGGTGAAGGAAAGATACGGAATCCAACAGCGGATCTCAAAATGTTCATCCTTCATATCACGTACTGGCGTATTGAAGAATTTGGTGGTTTTGAGGTCTTGTTTTTCAGGGGAGACACGTTAGTCTGGTGGCAAGATGTTCGCCTCTCATAGCGACGGTATCGGGTTCAGTCCCCGGTCGGTGCAGGAATGCTGGAAATTTGGGGGGGAATTTCCTGTCCCTGATCCTATGGTAGGTAGGAGGATCGAGCACCTAGTCTTCTCGGGATAAGGACGAAAAACTGGGATGGCCAGTGTGCACGTTGCGCACTTTAAAGATACCGTGGCATTTGGAAATCGAGAAGATTAGGCCGAACAGGCCTCTACCCGGGCAAAAAGAAATTAAATTTATCACTACCACCCCCCCCCCCCCCAAAAAAAACCACTGTGGCGACAACGTGTCTGCTCCAGTTGTAATTGGGCTGCGATGACACTAAGGCAAATTTCCCAAATAGGATTAAAGAAGCATACAAAATACAAATACAATTACATATTCTTACAAAATCGCAGATAAAAATCTTTCATAGTTTCTGAAATTTCACAAGCAGGAAAGTTTCTGCTACATGCTTGTCTGTACATAAGAAATTCCATTCTTACCAGAAACTTTGAAACACTCGAATGTGGACTAACGTCAAATTTGCACAAGTGATGATATTGTTCTTACGCAGATCCACTGGTTACGACCTTGCGCCGACATCGATCTGATGTCGATAACGCGCCCAGCTTTCATCCTGCCAAACTTATGGAAAACCGGTACAAAGCTACGTTGGACTGACGTAGGAATGCTGACTGGGACGACGTTTCGTATCCACTGGCACAGAATCAGTCGGAGCGTACGGAGTTTGCGAGTCCGAGATACACTTTACATATTACTTTCATAAACCTGGTCGTGATCCCTCCATTATTTACCTCCAAAGAAGATGTCAGGGGTTCTCAACCTGTCAGTATGAGAGGGGTTTAAACTCACGGGTTTCAGAATTGGTGTCTTAAGCCTAGCGTTTATCATATCGCCCCCTTAAAATGACACGATTCTATCTCCACTTTTTTGGCTGAACTGAGTTACACACAACACATGATTTCTACATGCCTTCTCCAAAGTGTGTCAAAGTATCAAGTGGATTTGATGTGTAATTCGTAAGTATTACTAAAAAGAACAAAAATGTCCTATCTCTAAAATCTGTGAGTATATGAAAGTTCAATCATCAATTTCTCAAAAGTTGGTGGGCGGGAGTTGGGACCTTGTCATTTTAAGGGGGCGGCAGGTTTAGGACAGGGGACGGCAGGTTTAGGACAGGGGACGGCAGGTTTAGGACAGGCAGGTTTAGGACAGGGGACGGCAGGTTTAGGACAGGGGACGGCAGGTTTAGGACAGGGGACGGCAGGTTTAGGACAGGGGACGGCAGGTTTAGGACAGGGGACGGCAGGTTTAGGACAGGCAGGTTTAGGACAGGGGACGGCAGGTTTAGGACAGGGGATGGCAGGTTTAGGACAGGGGACGGCAGGTTTAGGACAGGGGACGGCAGGTTTAGGACAGGGGACGGCAGGTTTAGGACAGGGGACGGCAGGTTTAGGACAGGGGATGGCAGGTTTAGGACAGGGGATGGCAGGTTTAGGACAGGGGATGGCAGGTTTAGGACAGGGGATGGCAGGTTTAGGACACCGAAGACTTTGGGTCCTTTCAGACTCGTCCCCCTCATGTGTGCAGGATGTGTTCAAACAGGTCATTAACTTGGATGTCGTCATAACAATAATGATGTGGATATGCTTTTTTTTTTTTTTAACTTAGAAGCGATCCCATTCAACAACCCATCCATTCAACAACCCATCCAGTCAAAAACCCATCCATCCATTCATCCACCCATCCATCCAAACCCAGCCATCCTTTCGTCCATCCATCGAACCATCCATCCATCCACCCACCCACCCATTCATCCATCCATCCACCCATCCATTCACCCATCCATCCATCCATTCGCCCATCCATCCATTCACCCATCCATCCATCCATTCATCCATCCATCCATCCATCCATTCACCCATCCATCCATCCATTCGCCCATCCATCCATTCACCCATCCATCCATCCATTCATCCATCCATCCACCCATCCATTCACCCATCCATCCATCCATTCGCCCATCCATCCATTCACCCACCCATTCATCCATCCATCCATTCACCCATCCATCCATCCATTCGCCCATCCATCCATTCACCCATCCATCCATCCATCTATCCATCCACCCACCCATCCGTAATTTGTACTAACATTGAACTGTTTTAGAACCGCTCGGAAGGAAAGCAAACATGGAAGAAAGGAAGGAAGCATGATTAAAAAAAAAAAAAAACAGTTTTAAAATAAAAGATAAAAGATCAAGACGCGGGGAGGTGGGAGGGTATAGAGGGGGGGGGGGGGAGAGAAGTGTGAACAGATACGTCAAGCACACTTGTGTGAGTTATCTTAGCTGACAGAGAGAGAGAGAGAGAGAGAGAGAGAGAGAGAGAGAGAGGGGGGGGGGAAGAGAGAAGTGTGAACAGATACGTCAAGCACACTTGTGTGAGTTATCTTAGCTGACAGAGAGAGAGAGAGGGAGGGGGGGGGAGAGAAGTGTGAACAGATACGTCAAGCACACTTGTGTCAGTTATCTTAGCTGACAGAGAGAGAGAGAGAGAGAGAGAGAGAGAGGGGGGGAAGAGAGAAGTGTGAACAGATACGTCAAGCACACTTGTGTGAGTTATCTTAGCTGGCAGAGAGAGAGAGAGAGAGAGAGAGAGAGAGAGAGAGAGAGGGGGGGGGAGAGAAGTGTGAACAGATACGTCAAGCACACTTGTGTGAGTTATCTTAGCTGACAGAGAGAGAGAGAGAGAGAGAGAGAGAGAGAGAGAGAGGGGGGGGGGGGGAGAGAGAGAAAGAGAGAGAGAGAGAGGGGGGGGAAGAGAGAAGTGTGAACAGATACGTCAAGCACACTTGTGTGAGTTATCTTAGCTGACAGAGAGAGAGAGAGAGAGAGAGAGAGAGAGAGGGGGGGGAGAGAGAGAGAGAAAGAGAGAGAGAGAGGGGGGGGGGGAAGAGAGAAGTGTGAACAGATACGTCAAGCACACGTGTGAGTTATCTTAGCTGACAGAGAGAGAGAGAGAGAGAGAGAGAGAGAGAGAGAGAGAGGGGGGGAGAGAGAGAGAAAGAGAGAGAGAAAGAGAGAGAGAGAGAGAGAGAGAGAGAGGGGGGGGGGGAAGAGAGAGAGAAAGAGAGAGAGAGAGAGGGGTGTCAAGGGAGAAAAGAGAGAGAGAGAGAGAAACAAACAGACAGACAGACAGACAGGTGAAGAGTGAGATTATGCTTGGGAAAAAGAGAAGATAAAAAAAACACAGACAGACAGATAGACAGATACAGCGGAGGACAGGGACGTTTCAAGATTTCAAGACACACCGAAAAGAGTCAAGATAGGATCAGATTTACGACACAGTGTCCAAGTAACACGTTGGTCGGAACGGGGGGAGGGGTCGAAGCTGAACAATGAAGAACAGTCGTAAAAAAAAAAAAACGACAAAAAATACCACTATAGAATGAAAAAAAAAAATGAATGTATTGTTGAATGAGTCTTTTTTTTTTTTCTTTCTTTCTTTCTTTCTTTGTTTTTTTTTTCTATCTTTCCTTCTTCCTTTATTTTTTAATGGGTCTTCTACTTTCTTTCTTTCTTTCATTTTTGAATGAGTCTTTTTTCTTTCTTTTTCTCTATCTTTGTCTCTTTCTCTTTTTTTCATGATTTCTCTCTTTTCCTTTCTTTCTCTCTTCTGTCTTTCTTTCTTCTTCTCTCCTTTCTTTCATTCCTTCATTATTTTTTTTATTATTAAAGAATGAAAATTATAAGATAACCACCATCATCGCCAACAACAACACAACAACAACAGCAACAACAGCAACAACAACGGCACTAGCAGCATCAATAAAATCACAAAACACTTTTTTTTTTAAAGATAAATCTGCAGGTCGAGTGAAACAAGGACAAAAATGTCCAACAAAGACAAAGGTCACATGTCCAATTTTACAAGTCCAGCGACATCATTAGCATAACTGACCCACTTCCGGGCACGGATCAACAGGTAAAAAATAATCCAATAAAAATCCTTGGCCCAATTTAGCCAGATGGCATCGACCTACAGTGGCTCAGTTTGGCGTCGTAAAATCTCGTGTTGCAGTTTCCTCACAGTCCTGTGTTTGCAAGGACAGTTCTGGCTGCGACTCCGTCCACAGAGCCAGTCAACCAATGGCGTGTCTTCTACCAAGTGCGTATAGTCGGCGGACTAATGTTAATACCAGTCATTCTATTGGTTGTTTGTTGGCGGCACCCTATGGTATCCAATACAACACCGTGGTATCTATTAAATATTTCAGTAACTTGCAACCTTTGGCATGACTAACTGACCAAACTATACACTTTTCAGGCCTTAAATTTGGCAGGAAGGTGGCAATTGAGATAAGGAAGATGATGGCTGTAATCAAAAGTTGTTTACTTCAAGCATGTATTTTAAAAAAATAACAATGCTTATTGCTATGTAACATCTGTATTAATTTTTTGCATGTTTGTTTCGTAATATATAGTACCGTGCATGTCATAAAACGTAACCGTATCAAGCGTTCAGTTTGGTGCGTAGTGTTCTGGTGCGCATGAGTTCTGAAGCAAGACTGTAGTTTATTACTTTTATTACATTGGGGGGGGGGGGTGTGGGGGGGGGGAAGCACATGATTGTTTATTCCGGGCAATGCCCGGTAGCTCATCTAGTTTTACATAGCAGGCTATAATTGGACAGTACATACAACTCAGTATTTTCCCTATTTGGCTTTGTAATTCAAAATGCGATACATCACACGTAAAACTAATGATAATTACGTTAATCATAATTTTTGGTCCCCCCCCCCTCCCCCACCTCCCAACTATACACACCTACACTCAAAAGGAAGACAAACTAATAGAGAAAAAAAAATGAAAAAGAAAAATCAGGGGTGCAGTTACTTTTTCCTCCTAGCAAGTCACGTTCAATGTCCATGTAACAGACATTCAAAGTTAATGAGCCTTTAACGTAACTGGAACAAACAATGAGTTACAGCCCATTGTCATGAAAAAAAAAAAAAGGGAATTTATTTTTACTAGAAGAAAATCAAACATACCACTCGTCTGGAAGAAAAATATATGGCAAGAGTTTTATGTGACACAATACAGAGGGATGCGTAAACTCACTGAGGGGCAAGCTACCCGCATTTCGTGGCTAGTTATAAAACGTAGTGACCAATGGTCTGCAGAACTATCCTCGATTTAAAGACACTATTAGAAACGCAGTTACACACACACACACACACATGCAGACACACGAGAGGAGAAAAAAAAAAGATAATGCTGAATCCAGAAAAAGAGTTTTGGGGTGATGAGGAAGGTGGGGTGATGAGGGAGAGGGGGAGGGGGGAATGTTGTTGGCTACAAAAACGCATGCAGAATGCAAAGTCTGGCTCTCATGGACAGACCACAAAACGCACTGCGGTACAAACAAATGAACAGACTAACACGTCAACACAAACTAGGACTAACACGCTATAAATAGCTCTGCGCGTCCCAGCCGGCCAGACTAGCGTGTAAATGACAAATGCAGACCAAACAAAGCACTAAAATCGGGCCGCCATTTGTGGGTTGACCAACCTGGCCTACTCTGTCTAATCGGTGGCCAAATATCCGACCAAATTTAGACCGGATCCCCGCCAAACACGGAGAGTAAATTGGCCACCAAATGCAACAAGGTCAGACTGGAGAAGACGAGCAATGTAAAGACAGCGATGCTAACACAGAGTGCCCTTACTTTTTCTTAGGGGTCATCCATAAATACGTAAGCTCAAGTTGGGGGTTTTGACCCATCCCTTCTCCTCGGGCACATTTAATAGTACTGGATGATGTACCCGGCATTATCCGGGATAAACCTGTGAACCCACCATTCTCTCTCTCTCTCTTTTTGGACCATAAAGCTTCCCGTATTCCACGGTCTTGCTACAGATTTCATGCGCACTAGAGCACTACGCACTCATTTCTTGTAGGGAAATTGCGTGCATGGAAATGAAGGCGTATTGATATCGTTTCCGGTGCGATGGGCTTATTACAGGGAGCCAAAACAAAAATCTTTTTTTTTTTTTTTTTTTTTTACATTTTTACAACTTTTTATTTAAAAATACCTGAAACTTGAATCAACACAACCGGCAGATACAATAGCGATTAGGATTAAGTAGTTGACGTTTAAGAAAATTAATTTTATAATATTATTTTTGAACTGTCATTTAGGCTGTAGCGTCGAGCAAAAAGATGGCCAAACTCACACCACAATGAATTACTCCCGCCACTATTTTTGTTTTAAAGAACAAGACTGGTTTAAAATTGGCAAGCCATTTTTGCTCAAATAAATCCAGACATTGACTACAGAGCCACGCAACTTGTTGACCTTCAAAGGCACAGTGTTTCAGATTTAGAATATGTGACCTCCTGCACAATGTTTTATATTGATTTGGAATATTTCGTCACTGTTCTACGAGATCGGCGTAAAATCAGATTTATGTCAAAAAGCAACTGTCTGCTCGTTGCATTCCTGAGCATGAGAGAGGGATAGGGGATGAGAGAAAGAAAGAGAGAGGGAGTCGGAGAAAGAGAGAGTGTGATGGAAAGAGAGAGGGAGAAAGAGAGAGATTGAGAGACAGAGGAAGAGAGGTAGGAGTGAGAGAGAAAGAAAGAGAGATGCAGAAGGGAGAAAGAGAGAGAAAGAGAGAGAGAGAGAGGGGACAGCGAGAAATAAAAGTAGCGAGAGAATGAGATGGGGGGGGGGGAGAAAAAAAGACTCAGAGAGAGAGAGAGAAGGACAGAGAGAGAGAGAAGGACAGAGAGAGAGAGAGAGAGAAGGGCAGAGAGAGAGAGAAAGAGAAGGACAGAGAGAGATGGGGGGGGGGGACAGACAGACACAGACAGACAGACGGACAGACAGACAAACGGACATAAAGACGGTACCAGACCTCATTAAGACAGTACCACGCACAGACTGTCTAAACCCAGCGATATAGGCATGATTAATGCAGCAAACACTACAACTCTTCATTTTTCACCGGCTACAAACTGACAGCCAAGAACTATGAGGAACATCAAATTTGAGTCAACTGCGCAATAAGCCGCGGAGCATAAGGTCGTGGTGTCACCCGCACCACTAACCCTCTCTGCCCGGGAGGGCCCCTGGAAAAATCTATAATCCTTGCGCACCACGGGTTGCGCTAGTGAACGCCTAATTTTGGTGCAGTGCTGCCCCGCACTGATCTAATGATCACCCCTCATGCACCATAGTTTCCCCCTACTCGAGATTTTCCAATCAAATTTCTTCCCACTCTCCGTAGCTCTCGGCATATTCCCCACCTCCCTCCCCCCCCCCCTCCTCTTTCATCATCTTCTACATCTCCTTCTTCAACATCTGACAATTTTTTGTTCATCGCCCCGTGTTGTCAAGTGTTGCACGCCCTCAATTTCGGGTTTTGACTGTGACCCACATCTAGAAAATGAGGCCAAAGCGTTAGAGCGGTCAATATAATTATTACGCTGCAATGCATTTTGCAGTACAATCGAATGTCATTCGAGTCACGACCTACAGAACTAGGGTATAATTGCTACCGGTGACAACAATGCTGATGTTGTTGAAGTAAGTTGTTGTTATTTCCGTAAAAACAGGCCTGAAATGCCAAGAATCCGCCCCTACAATAATCCTACCAATTTTACAGAAATCCTAAGCAAATAATATGAAAAGCCCTCCAGCAAGTATCCCAACGAAAGTCCGACGTTGTATCCTATGTATATCCGCTGGTTACGACATAGCCCCAACTTCAGTTTGATGTAGGGAATCCTACCAATGTTACAGAAATCCTACGTAAATCTGTGCAGACCTGAAATACCACCCCTACTGAAAAGCCCCCCCCCTCCCCTCACCTCACCTCACCTCACCTCCCCCAACCTCCCATCCTACCCGCCCACAAACCCACCATAAGATACAAACCGATCCAGCAATCCTATGGAATCCGACAATCATATAGGATTGTCATCAAGTTTGCATATAGATAAGAATGACAGTGCCCCTGTGGTACATCCGCTGGAACACGCCCCTGTAACGGTAACCTTACCAATCTTATGGAAATCCCATAGGCATCTACGTCGAATTGACATAGGGATATCGGCCGAGAACGCACACCTAGCCCACAGCCCCCTCTCTGTCTACTCCGACAAGAAATGAGTGTTTTTGATGTTACGATAATTGCTAATATTTGCAGGGGTATCAAATCTCCGTGATCCCTGCCGCTGTTATCGTTACTCCATCGCTTAACCACCCCCTCACACCCCTCCACCCCCTCCCCCCTTAACGGACACATGTATGTATTTCAGTATGTATGTAGATATCTTAAACCTGTAAGAGTCACGATAGACATAATGCATCTGTATTATTGTATCTGTACATGTTGACATTGTATTTTGTGGAAATAAAGATTATTGCCTTTATCATCTTTATCACCATTATGGAATTACATCAGCCATTAAATCTCTTCCACGTTTTCAGTCGTCCAACTTGAACCTCTCACAGTGACACAATTTTCACAATGGTATAATGTATTTTGTATATTGCATCTGTACATGTTGGCATGTATTCTCTGGAAATAAAGTAATCTGTATCTCATTTATTTATTTATTTATTTATTAATTTATTTATTCTTCTTTCAAAGTTTTATACATTTTTAACGTGTAAGTTCTATTGTAATTTATATTTAAAGCCTACTTATTCAAAATAATTTGTATTTTTCACTTAAAATATCTTGATGTTAAATAATTAAAAAGCATGAATATTTCATGTTGTTCCCTAAAAGGGCCCTGTTTTGGTAAGCATTTTTGAGAGACCTTCCAGTGTAACCTTTTAACAAGAAGCCTCCAAGCTTGCATTATCCCCAATCGCCCCTCTTTATATTCACCCACACACTGATGATGACAAGAAATGTCCATGATTATTGTTACTATGGTCATTATCATTATTATTGTAATTCATTATTAAATAAATATTAATAGATATTCAAATATTATTATTATAATACCTTAGAACACAAGTTGTGAGTTGTGAACTGCGCCTAACAGGCTGCGGTTACAATTTGCTCTGAGCTCACTGAGATAGAGAGAGATAAAGAGATTGAGGGTGAGAGAAAGAAAGAGCGAGTGAGAAAGCTTCTGTAAAGCGCATAGAGCATTTCTAATGGCAATGGATATGCGCTATATAAATGCCATCCATTATCATTATTTTATTATTATTTTTAATGTTATGATTGGTATAACTATTTTCATTACTATAAGGTCGTTATTATTTTTATTATCATTACTATTATTGTTAGTTTTATTGTTATCGTTATTATCATAGGCAGTATCATTATTATTACATGTATTACTAACGCTAACCCTCACCTTTTATAGGGAAAATAGACATTCCATATAATCTATTATTTATCCATTCATTTATTTATTTACTTACTTATGGTTTATTGACCATGTATTTATTTTTTATTTACTTATTAATTATTAAGCTGTTTTTACCAGTTTATTTTCAAAGTTGAACAACCTTGACCTAGCTTAACGTTAATTTCACAACCGATTTCCACAGTTTGTCCTTGCTAGTCAAACCAGCGAATGTGGTGGCCTCATGTTACAACCGATTTTTTTTTTTTTCCACTTGTACTGTCCTCGTTTCTGCCCAGTAACGCGCGAGAACATTTGACATAAGCTCGGACTAACGTGATCGTTTCTCCTTTCATGCAACGACCAACCTCACCATTTGCCACCCGCCCACTTCTTCTTCCACCACAGCAAAGCCTGCCATCTTCACCACCATCACCACCAACCATCATCTCTCTAATGCCACAGTTACAAGTCCATTCAACACTGCACCCTAATTCTTTCCCCTTTGCACCTAATTCTCTCCCTTGCATTAATCCATGCACTTCCTCTTTCTCACCCCCCCTCCCTCCCCCTCCTACCGACCCCGGGGTCCTCTTTCCCCTCTTGCCCTATTTTTCCCACCACCCACCTCATTTATCAGTGACTAAGCATAGCATGACTAAAAATACATGTGTTGGCGAAAGAGAGAGAGAGAGAGAGAGGGTGGAAAAACAGGCGAGAGAAAATAGAGAGAAAATGTGTTGGCAATAGGAACGGGGTGAGGCTGGTGGCGCGAGGGTTAGAGTGCAGGCTGGGGGAGGGGGTTGGGGGGGGGGGACTTAATCAGAAAGTGGAAAAATCCCTTGAAAATTTAGTGAAGCATTTGGATGATAAAGAAAAAGATGACGGAACGGAGGAAGGAAAGAAAAATAACCAGGTTAAAGACAGAGGGGAGGGAGGGAGGGAGGGTGAGAAGAGGCCGGGGAGGTAATGGACTCGCGAGTCTTGAGAAATTTGGGCTTTTACAGAGGAAAGAGGAGGGGGAAAAAAAGTAGGCGGGGTTAAAAGGGGAGTAATCAAACGAGGAAGGTATTGCATTTTTTTTTCTCTCCCCTGGTTTTTTTTCTTTTCGGTGTTTTTCTATTCTTGAAGAGTTGAGCGTCAAGGGGGGACAACTGCATGCAGTGGTTGCATCTCCAATTGATTTACGGCCCAGAGTAGCGGCGCTTGCCGACGTGGAAAGACAGGCATGGAGAAAATTGCATGCCGCGGGATGAAGTGAGGGGAGGGGGGAGGAGGAGGGAGACGGGGAGGAGAGGGGAGGGTTAGCGAAATGTCATCACAACTGGCCAGTGGCTGGAATACAAAAGCGAGCGCGAGGGCCCTCCCCCCCTCCCCCTCCGAGCAGCGCGGCGAGCGAGTGAAAGACAAGGGAACGAGGGCAGATAAACCTCCCCGTAGAAATTGTAAGTAAATGCCCATTGGAGACAGGCAGGAGATGAGATAATATAGGTGACCGGTGACCGGTCACAGGAGGCGGGAGGGGATGGGAGTGAGTGAGTGAGTGAGTGAGCAACAGGGGGGGGGGGTGGGTTAGGGAGTCACAGAGAGGCGGGGAGGGGAGGTCAATAGGTGATTGACATCGGGAGACGGACAAGGGGCAAGAATGAGATGGAGATGGCGACAAGAGCGAGGAAAAATATATAAGACAGGGGAGAGAATTAAAAGTAGATAAAAGGGAGATAAGAACAGAGGGTGATTTTAAATTTGAAGGGCTGAACTTTGTAGATAAAACACAGGGGGGGGGGAGGGGGGGGGGAAGAGAGAGAGAGAGAAGGGGAAGGTCGCAGAGGACGTAAGATTTTTGAGAAAAATAGAATTAAAATGTATGGAGGTTGAATGGGGGGAGGGAGTCGGTGCTATCATTTTTAAATTAGTGTTTGGCAAAGTAAATGTACAGCTGGGGGAGGGGGGGGGTGTAAAGGTAAGAAGAAAAGGCGAGGAGAGGGATTTGAGTTTGAGTTTGGGTTATACGGCGTGTCGGCACGATTACGGCCACTTTGTGCCCTTCACGGTCTATTTTGGGGACACGTTCTCTATTTATGTTTCGTGTTCAGAGCTTTCAAGTTTAACAGAATTAAAATGCATTCAACAGTCATATAATTTTAACACATTGGTAAAATTCTAAAAAAAAGTGGTTTTGTATAGATCTGGGGATGGTAAGAAAGAGGTGACTGACCTAATACAGTACTTGAAAAAAACAAAACAAGAGATGGTAGATAAGGGGGTGGTTTGGGTTGGGGGGGGGGTGAAGAGTGAGAGGTGTGAAATTATACTAGGGCTTGGGAGTTGAGGTGGTCGTGGACGATAGGGAATTAGGGAGTTAGGGAGGGGGGTGCGGCCGGGGGAGACGTCAAAACCAGTAGTTCACTACACTGTATGGGATATTTGTCAAACAGTTTTAGGGGGCGGGGGCTGGGGGGGGGGGGACTACGGACACTGCTCTGGGATAATCATGTGTTTATGCGTCTTGGTTAAGAGGATTGTTATTGTGACGGAGGAGGGGGGGGGGGTGATGGGCGGTGCGAGGAGGAAGTAACTGAGGGAGAGAGAAGGGGGGGGGGAGAGAGAGAGAGGGAGAGAGACGGACAGGCAGACAGTCGGAAACAGAGAGAGAGAGAGAGACGCGCAGAAAGAGAAAGATAGAGAGAGACAGAAAGAAAGAAAGAGGGAGAGAGTCAGACAGACAGACAGTCGGAACCAGAGACAGAGAGACGCGCAGAGAGAGAAAGAGAGAGAGAGACAGACAGACAGAAACAGAAAGACACAGAGGGAGAAAGAGACAGACAGGAAGACAGAGACAGTTAGAAAGAGAGAGACAGAGAGAGGGGGACAGAGATAAACAGACAGACAGAGACAAGACGGAGAGAGAAAGAGACAGAGAGAGGCGAGAAAAAGAGACAAGAGAGAGTGAGAGAAAGAGAGAGAGAGGATGGGCGGGGGGGGGGGAGACACAGAAGGAGCGACAGAAAGAGAGACAGTCAGAGGCAGACAGAGAAAGAGGGAGAGAGAGAGAGAGTATTGAGATGTGAAACCACTGATGTCGCCATTCTGGAACTGTGAGATCAATCAAAGAATTCTAGAAAAATGAACTAAATGGATTACATATTTTTTTTCAAAATGGAAAAAAAAGGGGGTTGGGGGGGGGGGGTGGTGTCTAGTGTAAGGACAACAGGAAAACATGCTGAAACAAACAAATAAGAGAAAAAACAAAACAGGAAAGACAGAAGGCCAAAAAAGAAAAGTCCATATTTTGAGGTCAAGGTAAATTTATTATTGACTGGCAAAGGTGTAAATAGGGAACATTGGTGGTAATAGGATCAAGTGGGGAAATGTCCGTTTTGCTTCTCTGTTTGTTGTCCGTTATGTTTTAAAATTTAATGTATTCCTGTGTTTTATGTTATTTTGGTTGGTTGGTTGGTTGGTTGGTTGGTTGGTTGGTTGGATGGTTGGTTGGTGGGTGGGTTGGTTGGATGGTTGGTTGGTTGGTTGGTTGGTTGGTTGGTTGATTGATTGGTTGGTTGGTTGGTTGGATGGTGGTTGGTTGGTTGGTTGGTTGGTTGGTTGGTTGGTTGATTGGTTGGTTGGTTGGTTGATTGGTTGGTTGGTTGGATGGTTGGTTGGATGGTGGTTGGTTGGTTGATTGGTTGGTTGATTGGTTGGTTGGTTGGTTGGTTGGTTGGTTGATTGGTTGGTTGATTGGTTCGTTGGTTGGTTGGTTGGTTGGTTGGTTGGTTGGTTGGTTGGTTGGTTGAAGAACTGACTGCTGTGGTAGAAGAGGGGTGGGGTTTGGTAGAACCTTGAACTAACAAGTGCATAAAAAATTTTGTCGAGTGTGGGATAAAGAGGAAGGTCAGAAGGGGGGGGGGGGGGAGGTGGTTGGAAAGGGGCCGGGCATACAGGAGGGTAGGGGTTGCCGCGAGAAAGAACCGAAAAGTTATTTTTTCATCTCTTCTTTTTGGAGGAGGGGGGGGGGGTAATGTGAAGAGGGGTGGGGGGAAAGGGTTTAAAAGTTGCTGTAATGAAGAAGTGCACGGTTGTTTTGGGGTGGGGAGATGGGGGGGGGGGGTATTTAAAATGGAAACTCCTTGGACGTGGGGGGGGGGGCATATCGATACAAACAAATACGTAAGAAAACTGAAGAGAGAAAAGGAGAGAGGCAGAGGGGGGGTGGGGGTGGTGAGATAGAAAGAAAGAAAACGAGAGAGAAAAGGAGAGTGAGAGAAACAGAGAAAACGAGACAGTGTGTGAGAGAAAGAGAGAGAAAAGAGAAAGAGAAGGGAGAAAGAGAGAGAGAAAGTGAGAGCAAGTCAGAGGAGGGAGAAAGAGAGAGGGAGTGAGAGAAAGAGAGAGAAAAGAGAAAGAGAAGGGAGAAAGAGAGAGAAAGAGAAGGTGAGAAGGGGGGAGGGGGAAAGGAGGCAGAGAGAGCAGAGAGTGCGAGACAGGATTATAATGGTATATATTATTGTAACCGAAAGCAGTGTTGAGATAATGGAATGTTGCACTGCGTGGTCTGTGGCGGATAAAGAGATCTTGAAACACAGGATGAAAATAAAACGGTTGTCTCAGGTAAACAATCTGACACACCTGCTGTAGGCAGTGGTATTGCTCGGAATCTCCGCTCGCTATCACGACTTGACAGGTGGTTTGTAACAGTTTTACCTTGATGGAAGTTGTTAGGGGAGCGTAGTGTAACTACAAAGCCAAAATATAGAGAAAATACTGAGGTGTGTTCACTGTTCTGCTATACCTTTCTATGTAAAATACCCGCGGTCCCCTAACATCAACATGGGAAATAGTGAAGTGTTTTTTTTTAGCAGTTTCTCAAATTTTCCTAGCTTTGTAGACTGTTGTCTTATGACTATCGGGACAGCATCGGAGCAGTTCCATTAAAGCAAATCGCAATCTTAGTTCTTGTTTGTTCTATCTCCATTTTCTGAAAAAACTGGAGATCTTTCAGTATGTAGAAGAGGTATAACAAATGGACACTTTGACACATGTTTAATAAACATTATGGCACTTATCAAGCTGTTCCACAGTTCTGATTTATTGAAACTCCTTATATCATAATACTAAAGTCGCCAACGTTTTAACGTTGAAATTTCTCAGTTGTGGAGCTGGCACCAACAAGAACTAAGGTCGAGATTTGGTGATAACAAAATGGCCATAATTTTTTGCACAACGAAACGAACTTTCTACTCCCACCACCCCCCCCCCCCCCACTCCAAATCGAATTTCACCCATGTCCAATGTTTCGTGATAGTAAAGGGGAACACGCAAGAATGGTTAAATATTTGATTGGAATGTTTGTTTGAAAGATAGGGAAAAAAAATTTTTTTTTTAAAAAGAAAGAGAACAAAAAAATAAATAAAAAATAGATGAAAGGATCAAAGAATGAAATGAAAGAAGAAATGGGCCGATGGAAGAAAGGAAGGGAGGAAGAAGGAAGAGGAAGAAAGATACCACAAAAACTCAGAAAGAAAGTGAGAGAAAGAACGCCAAAAAAGACAGACCGAATAAAAAGAAAGAGAAAGACAGACAGAATAAAAGAAAGAGGGAAAGACAGACCGAATAAAAAGAAAGAGAAAGACAGACAGAATAAAAGAAAGAGGGAAAGACAGACAGAATAAAAGAAAGAGAGAAAGTCAGACCGAATAAAAAGAACGAGGGAAAGACAGACAGAACAAAAGAAAGAGAGAAAGACAGGCAGAATAAAAGAAAGAGGGAAAGACAGACAGAATAAAAGAGAGAGAGAAAGACAGACAGAATAAAAGAAAGAGAGAAAGAAAAAGAGAATGAACGAAAGAGAGAAAGACAAAGAGAATGAACGAAAGAGAAAGAAGGAGAGGCAGAAAAAAAAGATAAAAAAATGAAAGAAAAACAAAGGGAGATAAAAGAAAGAAAGACAGAAAGACAAAGAAAGAATGAAAGAAAGACAGAAAGACAAAGAAAGAATGAAAGAAAGACAGAAAGACAAAGAAAGAATGAAAGAAAGACAGAAAGACAAAGAAAGAATGAAAGAAAGACAGAAAGACAAAGAAAGAATGAAAGAAAGACAGAAAGAAAGATAGAAAGAAAGAAAGAAATGATAAAAAAAAGACATGATCTGATTGATAATGAAAACCTTCCTCTTGCGTTTCTTCTTCATTAGGTAAAAAAGACCAACGATTCGCTGCAGGGGGGGGGGGGGGGGGAGGTGTAAGAGGGAGGGAGGGAGGGGTGAAGAGGGGAGGTTGAAGATAATAAACCACAATGCAACAAAGCAAAGGTTTTGCCGTTAACTCACGCAAGAATAAAACGCATTAATCCGTACAAATGACAGGGGACCAAAGGTAATGAGCAATCAAATTAAGTCTGCATGATCTCTTTGGTTTAGAGGATTAGGCATGTTTTATTTATTTATTATTATTTTTTTTTTTTGGTTTATTTATTCATTTTTATTTATTTATTGTATTTTTTTGTTTTCTTCGATTTTTTGTAAAGCCGGGTTCGATTTCTGTACTTGTCCTTTCTGAGAAAGGCTAAGGCTGGGTTCCCATGTATACGGAAACGGAAACGGCAACAGAAACGCCAAAGCGCCTTCAAGTAGTGAAATAGAAAGAACGTCTCCGCACGCCGTTTCCGTACACATGGAAACACTCTCTCATTTTACTATAAGAGGGATTTTTAGCCGTTTCCGTTTCCGTATACATGAGAGCCCAGCTTCGGATCTACAACTTCATTTAATACCCTTCATACTCTTCTTATCAAGGGTTAAATGCCGTTTTCTTAAAATTTTGTTTTAGGGCTGTCACTGACTTCAATTTATCAGAAATGTCTCGTCTTTTATTATATGTACAGAACTCAAAATGTCATGTTGCCGACTTATTGTGGGTTTTCTCATGCACACTCGCATATTTTGGTGGGCCATAGGGGAATTCAGAATGGGATGTACGGATATATACTGTGTACTAACTTTGTCCCATCATGCTGGGGGGTACATTTTACTTTCTTTGAAAACTGAAGTGGGACATGAGACAGAAACTGTTGAGAAACAGTGCGATAGATAGAACATAACAGAATGATAGGACAGGGGTGGAGACCCTAGGAGATAGACAGAAGGTATCAGGATAGGCAAGCAGATAGAAAAAAAGTATTACGATAGTCAGAAGGCACCAGGATGGACAAGGAGATAGACATAAGGCATCAGGATAGACAAGGAGATAGACATAAGGCATCAGGATAGACAAGGAGATAGACATAAGGCATCAGGATAGACAAGGAGATAGACATAAGGCATCAGGATAGACAAGGAAATAGACATAAGGCATCAGGATAGACAAGGAGATAGACATAAGGCATCAGGATAGACAAGGAGATAGACATAAGGCATCAGGATAGACAAGGAGATAGACATAAGGCATCAGGATAGACAAGGAGATAGACATAAGGCATCAGGATAGACAAGGAGATAGACATAAGGCATCAGGATAGACAAGGAGATAGACATAAGGCATCAGGATAGACAAGGAAATAGACAGAAGGCCCGAGGATAGACAAGGAGATAGACAGAAGGCCCGAGGATAGACAAGGTGATAGACATAAGGCATCAGGATAAGCAAGGAGATAGACAGAAGGCCCGAGGATAGACAAGGTGATAGACATAAGGCATCAGAATAAGCAAGGAGATAGACAGAAGGCCCGAGGATAGACAAGGAGATAGACAAAAGGCACCAGAATGGGCAAAGCGACTGACAGAAGACACCAGAATGGACAAGGAGAAAGAAGGTATTGATACAGACTAAGAGATAGACAGAATAAATGAATCAGGACAGACAAGCAGATAGACAGAAGGTACCAGGATAGACAAAGGGATAGAAAGAAGGAGAGCAGAAGATATTTGAGGGAGGAATGTCAAAATGACAGCGGGGGCAGTTGATCACGCGAACCTGCAGTCTCACTCAATCTCCACCTGTATCAACGTATGTCCTCGGGGTGAGTAGTTAAGGGTGGCTGTGGTGGAGGAGAGGGGGGTAGGGGTGTGTGTTTAACGCTTGTTTTGGCAGTGGGAGTATGAGGAGGTGAGGGGAGGGGGGAGGGAAGGGAGGCTGAGGGTGAGGGACGCCCCCCCCCCCTGCGGTTTCACGGGAAACACATTGTTGTTTACGCTGGCACTGATTGCGAGTAGTGTTGTGTGCATGCACACTCGTCCGTGTGTGCGCTTGTGTGTGTATAGGTGAGGGTGAGTAGTAGTAGCGGTGGTGCTAGTGGGTAGTAGAGGGGAGGGTTGGTCGGTGGTGGAGTTTGAGTTTGAGTTTGAGTTTGGAGAAAAAAACGTCGACACGATAACGGTGACATTGTGCTAGAAACAAGCAAGGCGGCCGACAGAATAGTTCTAACAGAATGATAAGACAGACCCTACCAGAAGCTTCTC
>OZ007584.1:21466725-21469225 GCA_963931925.1 Onchidella celtica
CGTCCATCCACGCATCCATCCATCCATCCATTCATCATCTGCCTGTCCGTCCGTGTATCTGACTGCCTTTTCTTTTCGTTAAACCAGATTTCTAATGAGTTGAACACCATTTTGTTGGACAAAAAGGGTAGGAAAATGTCCTGATTGATCTCTAGCTACTTTGAGCGGCTGTTGTTAGACAACAGCAGTCCAATTACAAAGCCGAATAGCGAAAATACTAAGCTCTGTACGCTGTTTTGCTAAAATACTTCAACGGGTCTCCCTTTTGCGACTTTAGTTCATGTTTGTTCTATCTCCATTTTCTGAAGAAAAAAAAACCCACAAAACAACTGGAGATCTTTTAGTATGTAGAAGAGGTATCACAAAAGTACACTTTGACACTTGTTTAAAATGCGCTGTGGCACTTATCAAGCTGTTTCACAGTTCCGATTTATTCTAACTTCTTATCATGATACAAAAGCCGCAAAACGTTCAACGTGGAATTTCTCAGTTGTGCAAAAAAAAGTGGAGTTGGATCAAACAAGAACTAAGGTCGGAATTTCTTCTCCCTCTGTAATGTCTCATGATGTTGTTATTGGAACGTAGCCTAATTACAAAGCAATTAAGAGAAAATACTGAATTGTGAGTGTGCATGAGAAAACCCGGTATAAGTCGGCTGTTGTTTAGGGGACCGTGGCATGTTACAGGTTAAACTGTAGACGAGCAGTGAACACTACTCACTATGATCTCTATAACGGCTTAGTTATTAGACTACGGTCTCCTAACAGCAATCACTCCAATATTACTTGGTCAATTAGCTATTGCCACTTTTAGGATTAAATGCCGTTTTCTCAAAATCTTGTTTTAGGGGGCTCACTGACTTCAATTTATCAGAAATGTCTTGTCTTTTATTATATGTACAGAACTCAAAATGTCATGTTGCCGACATCTTGTGGGTTTTCTCATGCACACTCACATATTTCCAGATGGAACGCTTTCATTTTCAACCAGGCATGCAAAAAACTTGCAGTTTTCCTCTTAACAACGGCATATTTGTATTCCTTTGTCATTTGTGGTCATTTTTGTTTTAGGCGTCTTCATTACACTGGAAATTTCTCTTGTTTTTGATGAGGATATTTTATTTCCATATTTACTAAGGAATCTGTCGGTTTTTTTGCTGTTTTTGTTCTCTGTCCACCCGGAATACGGAATTTTGAGTTTTTTGTTAATGCTCCCGATCTGTTTGATAATTTCTCTTCTTAGATAACTTGATTTGATTCTGATAAAGCCTAATTTGTGCATGGAAACTTGTAATGTGTTTCCTATGATACATGTAGGTTCTCTCTCTCTCTCCATCGCTGTTTCTCCGTCTCTCTCTCTCCCTAGATCCTTCTCTCTCTAGCTCTTCCTTTCTCTCTCTCTCTCTCTCTCATTTTCCTTCTCTCTCCTATTTCTCCAATCATTCTTTCTCTTTGTCTCTCTCTCTCTCTCTTCCCCCAATCCACTTCTCGGATTCCTTTTGCAATACACAGTCTTTCCGTGCTGTGAGGAGGAGCTATTCTTAAGGTACAAACATAGAGGTCACCGAAGTCTGCCACCGAGCCACTAGGCGCTTTAGGTGACAGAATTCGGTGGCCTCTATGTTTGTACCCCCTCCCCCCCAAAAGCAGAAAAAAGAAAAACAAAAGAAAAAAAACTCCACAGACAATTTAAAACATCGTATTTGAAGACATTTCCTACTTTAGTTAGGGTCAAAGATACTGGAACATCGGACTGCACAACTCTGTCCTTCATTGCAATATGCTCACAAACAGTCCGCTAGATTTGACAAGTTGTCACTGATCTTCTCAACACTGTAATGAAGTCGGATTTGATCGCGCGCAATTCTATTTAATTTAATTAGTCATTTTATTAATGAAATATTATACTTATGTTGTACATTGTCACGTAGGAGAAATACTGAGAAGTATAATATTAAAAAAAAAAAAATCATGATATGACGATGGGTGAAGACGATGATGAGGAAAATGAAGAAAGGTGAAGAATGAGACAATGATGATGATGATGATGGAAGAAAAGAAAAGAACAAGAAGGAGAACATGATGATGATTGCGATGATGATGATTGTGATGATGATGATGATGATGATTGTGATGATGATTGTGATGATGATGATTGTGATGATGATGATGATGATTGTGATGATGATGATGATGATTGTGATGATGATGATGATGCTGATGATGAAAGTAAAGAAGAAGAAGCAGAAGAATTATCATAATAATAATTATAATTGAAACAACCACAGTAACAACAATAGTTTCGACGGAAATCACCCCTGGCCAAGAAAAGCACAGTTTTCCCGGCAAGACCCGTGCCACTTAATTATCAGTTTGAGACACAGCGTCACAATCTAACTTATCACGTACAGTTTTGGTGTATTTGCAATGAGAATATTGACATGACTTTAATGAAGTCTGGTTACATCAATTGCTTACCCTATGGGCCTCCTAAGTGAGGT
>OZ007584.1:21474225-21476725 GCA_963931925.1 Onchidella celtica
TGTCTCTCATCGCATTTTCTTTCTTCTCGTACTTTCTCTCTATCTGTCTATCTCCCCATGTCTTTAATAATTTCTCCTCCCTCTAACGTTTTTTTTTACCTTTCTCTATGTCTTCTGTATGTCTATCTCTCGCTTTCTTTCTCCTCGTACTTTCTCTCAATCTGTCTGACTCCTTTTGTCTCCATTCAGTTCATATCTGCGCACCTCCGCTCATTCATTCTTCCTTTCTCTTCTCTGTCATCTTTTGAATATACCTTTTGAATTTACCTCTATCTATCCATACATCTATCTGTCTGTCAGTATGTCTATCTATCTATCTATCTATCTATCTATCTATCTATCTATCTATCTATCTATCTATCTATCTATCTAATCTATACGTCTGCCTGTCTGTCTATCTATCTATCTACCTACCTGTCTAGCTGTCTGTCTGTCTGTCTATTTCCTAAAGCTTTTTCTCTCTCCTTCTCTTTCTTCCCTCTCTCTCTCTCTGTCTGAGAAAGAGACCCACTCCGTCCCTTAAACCATCCCCTCCTTCTCTTCTGTCATTCTTTCCAACCCATAAACAACATCTTGTCTTCCTCATCGCCCCCCCCCCCCAACCCCAGCCCCATCAGCACATTTGAGCTCATCCTCATATTTCTAACACTGGTTTCATTATTTAAAATGATTATTTATTGATTTATGTACTTAATCATTTATTTATTTTTACTTGTTGATTTGTTCTATATTTATTCACCAGTTTCTAGCGCTTATACAGATGTATATCATTGTCTTCTTCTTTCACTCCTCTATCTATCTATCTATCTATCTATCTGTCTGTCTGTCTGTCTGTCTGTCTGTCTGTCTGTCTGTCTGTCTGTCTGTCTGTCTGTCTGTCTGTCTGTCTGTCTGTCTGTCTGTCTATCTATCTATCTATCTATCTATCTATTTATCTATCTATCTATCTATCCATTTATCTATTTATCTAGCTATCTATCTATCTATCTATCTATCTATCTATCTATCTATCTATCCATCCATCCATCCATCCATCCATCCATCCATCCATCCATCCATCCATCTATCTATCTATCTATCTATCTATCTATCCATCCATCCATCCATCCATCCATCCATCTATCCATCTTTCCATCCATCCATCCATCTATCCATCTTTCCATCCATCCATCCATCCATCCATCCATCCATCCATCCATCCATCCATCCATCTATCCATCCATCCATCAATCCATCCATCCATCCATCCATCCATCCATCCATCTATCCATCCAGCCATCTATCCATCCATCCATCCATCCATCTATCCATCCATCCATCCATCCATCCATAAAATGAAGAAAAAAAAACCGTAGAAAAAAAAGGGGTGGGGGGGGGGGTGAGGATGTCCAATAAAACGTTTCATCCATTCCATGTGAAATATGAGCCTGTGCCCTCAGGTAATCTTCTAAGTAAAATCCAATATCTCTCAACTCCAGACCTGGAATTTTTTATTCTTTTAAAAATGAATATCTCCCCCCTCCCCCCCCCTCCCCACCCCACGCGGCCGTTGTATCGTATTTCACATGTCGCTCACAAGGACATACAGCGGTATACTCTCGAAGGTCACTTTAACCTTGACATATCTAGAATTTCTTCCCTTTGTTTAAACTTGGACCCGGCGGCCACCAGCCGAATTTTTAAATCGGTCGATTAGTTGGATGGTGACGCCATGTCATTGGACTTTCAGCTGAGAGTATGTATGTATGTATGTATGTTCAGAGAGGGTTCACTATTTGGTCGATTTGCACTGCGAGACACCGGAGGCTCCGCGAAGCCACTGTTAGGATGGAGCGGAAAGTAGGTCGCTGCCGTAAACAATATCCGTTTGTGCATTTCCACGGGACGTAAGAACTTACAAACGGCTCTACATAGTTTTAATCAACCTAAAAATATGAGCCAAACCACAGTGAACAGCTACGTGCAGCTATCTTTGGTGAAGGCGGCCGCTGTCAGTTCTTGTTTAACGCAGCGACTTAGTTTCACGATCTGGCGGAAGTGAGATCTCTCTACTCTCTGGTTTCAGTGAGACACAACCAATTAGTTGGATGAGCGAGACATCACTGAAGCTTTAGGCCGTGACATCAGCATCCAACTAGTTTGAGAATCAAAATCGGCTCCAAAGCGCGCCTAGGCTTCGTGTCTGTCCACAGACTAATAAAATACCCAGACTGGATGATCCCATTGTGTGACGTCACAAAACAGCGAAAGGTCATGAACCATCCGCCATTATGAGTTTACGGTACCGACCGACGCTTCAGCATAGCTGCAATTTTGAATGATACCATGTTGACGCGCCTACTGAACGCGGAAGTTTGGTTCCGCACCAAGAAATTAATACATACACAACCAGTCTTGACAAATAAAAAGAAATTTCTACTGCAGATAGAGCTAGAATCGGAATTTCCCGGGCGGCGGCCATGTTGGTTATACGGTCGCCGCTCGGAAAATTCCGTAAAAA
>OZ007584.1:21481725-21501725 GCA_963931925.1 Onchidella celtica
CACACACACACACATCATATTCAAAAAAGAAAAATTCGCAGATTTAAAGTGCACCCAAAACAGACACGTAATAATTAATTATATCTATTATAGATTTCAGTAACTTGCAACCTTTGCCATGACTAATTGACCAAACTATACACTCTTCAGGCCTTAAATTTGGTAGGAAGGTGGCAATTGAGATAAGGAAGATGACGGCTATAATTAAAAGTTGTTTACTTCAAGCATGTATTTTTAAAAAAATAACAATGTTTATTGCCATGTAACATCTGTATTTTTGCATGTTTGTTTCGTAATATATAGTACCGTGCATGTCATAAAAAGTAACCGTATCAAGCGTTCACTTTGGTGCGTAATGTTCTGGTGTGCATGAGTTCTGAAGCAAGACTGTAGTTTATTACTTTTATTATACCAGAGAGAGGGGGTGGGGGAGGGGGGAGGGGGGGGAATCACATGATTGTTTATTCCGGGCAATGCCCGGTAGGACATCTAGTTTTATTATAAAGATATAAGGGCATAAGCACATACATACACACAACAAGAAACAGGAACACATTCTTAAAAATTCACTTTCAAACGCGCACATATAGAAATACATGTACCTACATTCTGACACATACATTTGCATAAAACCACTTATTAAAATGCACACATAATAGACAAAAACATACATACAAATATATGCACATGCACTCACACAAAAAGATGCGGGCACTCAAAATACACATTTAAAGACATACAAAATGACACACATACATAAAATAAAATAACACATTTAAAGACATACAAAATGACACACATACATAAAATAAAATAACACACTTAAAGACATACAAAATGACACACATACATAAAATAAAATAACACATTTAAAGACATACAAAATGACACACATACATAAAATAAAATAACACATTAAACCGCGTGGGTAAAAACAAAACATAGGCAGACATAAAACACACACACACGGTATAACGCACACAAAACCACAAACCCACACATACACACTCAAACACACACATTTACACGCATACGAAGGACGAAAATACCATTACAAACGTAATTTGCACCAGTCAGTCTGAGATTACCTCCCACCCACCACCCCCCTCACCCCGGATACTGCTTGTGACGTCGTCAGTCCTACCAACCAACCCAAACGGGCGATGAGCGCTCAATGAATATTTCAGGTACTCACGCATGTCTTCCTACATGCCAGCGGCTCACAGACAAGACATTAAGCTGAACCATTACCCATAATTTCACTGCGCCATAACCCAGCACTCGTTGATACTGACACTCCATATTAATCATTACTGCGACTAACTAAGGACATTTTTTTCATAGGAAAAGATGGAAATATAATTATATAATAAACATAATGTGTTATACAATTTTTGTTTTTCTTTAAAAATCGAATCTAGTTTCATTTCCAACCCCCACCCCCCCACCCCCCCCCCTCTTTTACACATACACGAAGTGTCTGGCTATCTGTCACCTTCTTACGACATCTCTCTTTCCCCCTTCTCTATCTCTCTCTTTCTCTCTCTCTCTCTCACCAGGACCCACACACGCTTTCTCTCATACACATCCACACACTCTCTCACTCAAACACACACACTGTTATATAAACTCGTCATACCCCCACCCTTACACACTCACACAAACACTCGTTTTTTTTCTCTCTCTGTTTCCGTCCGTCTCTCTTCCCCACCTCTCTTTCTCTCTCTCATTCTACCTCTCTCTAACTCTCTCTCTCTCTCTGTCGGTCTCTTTTTAAATCGTTCCATCCGACCAAAATTAAGTCAGTGACAAAAAATGTTTTATTCAAATTCATCAAATCAATTCACAATTTACCCCCCCCCCCCCCCCCACCACCACCAAGACTACAAAATCTGCACTGCGAAAATTCCTAGTGACATTTTTTCTTCTTTTCATTTCTTTTTTTTTTTTACAAATTTCTTCCCAAGACCAGCAGCACTCGAAATAAATTTTTATTACAGTACGAATCAATTACAGCCCATCATTATCATATTTGCAGCTCAAAATGCACGAGAAATTAAGTCTAAAATACCCGGGCACTCTTAAACTTAAGCGCAGCAAACTACCGTTAGTTTCAGTGGAGGGAATTTGCGTTAGCCCCAAGGGAGAACACAGCGCGTAACTTGGCGCAAAGGTTTTTACACAGATACAAGGTTTTCTCTTGAAAGAGACTCTTGCAGTGCCGGAGAATTTATGTTAAAAGCCTGGAAAATTTGCCTGGCCCTATAGAGCGCTGAAGCTTGATGAAATGCGCATTTCGTGCGAACTTGGTGCGTTCGGCATCTAATAATGTTCAGTAAATCTCCGAGTGAACATCGGTCAATGCGCACCCCAATCTGCATACGTAAGGATGCGCAAGTGTCGAGCGTTATTAGATTAAGTAGTCGGCAAAGTTGGTGCCCATTAGACTTGCGAAGGGTTGTAACTTGGGGAAATGTTGGTTTAGAAGTGGCTAGGACTGTATGAAACAGTGTTTCTCAACCGTTTTTAAGACCCTCTCCCAACTTCAATTTTCAGAAAAATAAAAAGTGCACCCAACCAGAACCCGGATGAAGCTACTATGCAGTAAACATATCCCTATTATAAAAATCACAAATTTTCCACCTATGTTGCGCTGTAGACGACCTACAGTAATGAAATGTTGCATGTGGGTCTAAAATACTCTGGGACTTGCACCGAAGTTGTTTTTTTTTTTTGGGGGGGGGGGGGGGGGGGGGTTGAATTTACAGAAAATGCATTGCTTCATCGTACTGTAAACAATTCTAATTTTTTTCATTCTCCATCTTGGCGTCATTTTGTTGCAGTATCGTAATGTCATAAAAACATAAAAAGGAACTATAATAGCAGGCTTTCAATTTGGTGCGTAGTGTCCTGGCGCGCATGAGTTGTGAAGCAAAACTGTAGATTATGAGAGAGAGAGAGAGAGGGAGAGAGACAGAGAGAGAGAAAGGCAGAAAGAGAGAGAAAAAGACACACAGAGAGTGAAAGACACACAGCGAGAGGGAGAGAAAGACAGACACAGAGAGAGAGAGAGAGAAAGAGCGAGAGAAAGAGAGAGAGAGAGAGAGAGCACAGGGTTATTCCGGACAATGCCCGGTATTCATCTGGTACAAATATATTCAAAAAATATATATTCAGTATGTATACAATAAACGAAATTTCGATTAAAAGTATATTTTAGGTTTTATTCACTTTAGTCGTGCATCTGTTAAGTTCGATGTTTTTTATCCCCAGCTAAACAAGGAAATCACCAACGCGACATAAAGAAACAGCAGTAACGTTTATGTATAGAGTTAGGTTAAAATACACTATAATTTCTATGAAAAATTCCTACGCCCCACCAAACTGCTGCCACACCCCACCTTGAGAAACACTGATCAAGAAGCTTCATTGCCAAGCCATTCACTCCCTCCCTCCCTCCCCTTGCCCCTCCCCCTCCCTGGGTCATTATTTTCACCTCCTCCTCCTTGCCAAATGACTTTCTAATGAATGCTCCCGCTACTGTGGTCGACTGTGTTTGGCGTGTGGCTCTGGTACTCATTCAAAAAGAAGGAATTTTAAAAACAACGGCTCACAGTTTCACTTCACGAAACAAAACTACGAATTAAGTTCTAATCTGTTTCGGCCTATTCGTTTGGCCAGTGAGTATGTACGAAAGAGAGGTACCATTATTGGTCGATTTGCACTGCGAGACACGGGAGGCGCCGGAAACTACCAAAGTGCTTGCCTCTCATGCCGAAGGCAGCGAGTTCGAATCCCGCTCGGTGCAGGCATGTTGCATGTTGGAAGTTTGGGATTTTTTTTCTTCATATTTTCCTGTCCCTGATCCTATGGTAGGTAGGATCGGGCACCTAGTCTTCTCGGATAAGGACGAAGAGGGTCCGTGTGCACGTTGCGCACGTTAAAGATACCTTGGCAGTTGGAACTCGAAAAGAGGAGGCCGGACAGACTGCTGTCCGGGCAAAAATTCTAAAAAAAAACCAAAAACAACGACAACCAATTGCTACCACGATAAGAACGATAGAAACAAGAAAAGTGAGTGTACACGCCAAGGGCAGCGAACCTCCTAAAATAATGACCTGAGCACACCTACTCCCCGCCCCCCTCCTCCAACTACTTTCTCCCTTTCGCCGCCTCTGTGTGTTAATTTGATACAAAAGGGGTGTGGCGAACACGCCTTCTGGCTAATAGTTTACCAATACGTTTGCCTGTTGTGCTTACCATTACAGAATACTTTATGTCCTGCGGCGGTAGCGAATTACAATGTAGCAACTAATGCTCACGTTCACAACTGTTCCTGATAGTCGTGGAGATGTCATAGGTGCATGATAAGTATACTGGTGCGCTTTTCTTCATAGCAGTGTACATCGATAATGATTATGCTTGGGTCATGTCGTGATATGGATGGATAGACGGACAGGGAGAGAGACAGGCAGATAAATGGAGACTGACTGGCAGGCAGACAGACAGATAGATGGACGGGCAGACACACCAATACAGAAGGGTAGATAGATAGATAGATAGATAGATAGATAGATAGATAGATAGATAGATAGATAGATAGATAGATAGATAGACAGACAGACAGACAGACAGACAGATAGATAGATAGATAGATAGATAGATAGATAGATAGATAGATAGATAGATAGATAGATAGATAGATAGATAGATAGATAGACAGACAGACAGACAGACAGACAGACAGATAGATAAACAGACAGTCAGACAGACAGACAGACAGAAAGATAGATAGATAGACAAACAGACAGACAGACAGACAGGCAGCAGACAGACAGACAGATAGATAGATAGATAGATAGATAGATAGATAGATAGATAGATAGATAGATAGATAGACAGACAGACAGACAGACAGACAGACAGACAGACAAATAGTATGAAAAGCAAACAATGAATGGGGGTGAAGGGGGTCGGCGGGGGGGGGGGGGGGTGGGGAGCAAACTCAAACTTGCGTACTTTACAGATGGTCCCGGGTCATAAACTGTTACTTTTATGATAAAGTACGCCAAATATAAAAGACTGTTGTTAGGGGACCGTAGTGTCATTACAAAACCAAATAGAGAAAGTACGGAGGTGAGTTCACTATTCAGCCATAGCTTTCTATGTAAAACACCCACGGTCCCCCACGGAAAAAGGCCACGCCCAGAAAGCCTCTGTCTGTTATACTGACTGCAAGGATCAAGACATCGACTGTGGCAGTGAAACATTCTGTCATCACCTGGGTGGATGTGTGGGTATGTTGACGGCGGAGGTGGTGGAGGAGGTGTGAGGAAGGGGTTGGGGGGGGGGGGGGGAGCGGTGTTGAGAATTTTCCGCGGACGCTCCTCAAGTAGTTACCAAAAAACGCCTTGTTAGGGGACCGTGGGTGTTTTACACAGAAAGCTATAGCCAAACAGCGCACACAACTCAGTATATATTCTATTTGGCTTTGTGATTACACCACGGTCGTTTAACAACCAGCCAGACAACTTATAATGTTTAAAATGACAAAATGATTAAATAAATTTAAAAATATAGATAAAATGACCCCACCCCCCCCCCCCACCCCCCACCAAAAAAGTACTTAATCTGCAGGAAATGAGCCCGACCCAGGGCACAGAATTAACCAATAAAAGACCAAAATTATTTGTTTCTACTTAACACGAGCCGTGAGTAAGAGTAAGACGAGGAGAAACGCGAGTAATTTCACATTCTGAGGAGAGCAATTTCCCCATGACACAAAAATTGCCGTTGATGGTAGAATTTTTTTGTGGTTGTTGTTTGTTCACATACGTCAAATTACCACACTAAAACCTTCCAGAGACATATTATTATAGCCACATTAACACGCGTCTTGGTGGAATTACTTTGTTGTAGGTCGGAGGTGAACTTCCCTTGTCATCTGTCGGGGAGTCTCAATATGGGTCATATCGCTGGGGGTGGTGCACAGACTAATAAAATACCCAGATTGGATGATCCCATTGTGTGACGTCACAAAACAGCTAAAGGTCATGAACCATCCGCCACATTAGGTTTACGGTAATGACCGAGGCTTCAGCATAGCTACAATTTTGAATGACACCATTTTGACGCGCCTACTGAACGCGGAAGTTTGGTTCCGCACCAAGAAATTAATACATGTACAACCAATCTTGACAAATAAAAAGAAATTCCTACTGCAGATAGAACTAGAATCGGAATTTCCCCAACGGCGGCCATGTTGGTTATACGGTCGCCGCTCGGGAAATTCCGTAAAAAACGACACAGCCCGAAGCTCGTGTTTCCAGTCTGGTTAATATATTAGTCTGTGGGATGGTGGGGGTGGTGGTGGTGGGGGGGGGGGGGTCGGAAAAGGGTGACAAAAGGGCTAAAACGATGAAAGGGTGGACACGTTGGTCCAGAGAGCCAAGGTGCTCGCCTCTCATGCCGAAGATACCGGGTTCAATCCCCAGTCGGTGCAGGCATGTTGGGATTTTTTTTTACATTTGGGGTGGGGGGGGGGGATAAATTCCACTCCCTGATCCCATGGTAGATAGGATCGAGCACCTAGCCTTCTCGGATAAGGACGAAAAACTCTGAGGGCCCCATGTTTACGTTGCACTCGTTAAAGACACCTTGGCAGTTGAAAGTCAAAATTCTATTTAAAAAAACTAATCCCTATCACACACACAAAAAAAAGAGCAGAAACAAGAAGGGGCGATGAAAGAACATTTGGAGCCCGTGGGGGGGGGGGGGGGTGGGCGACGACTGCCTGCAAAAAGTTGAGAATCACTGCTGATCTGTACCCGTAAACTATTAGTTTATGATATTATGTTGTGTTATTATGATTAATATTATCTTCTTTTTTTATTTTTTGTAAGGGTGGGGCATGCAGACATTGTAGTCTGTTACTGAACGCTGCTGATCGGTATATTGAGGTGACCTGTGTGTCAGGTTAACTGCAGTCAGGGGGGAGATAATCAAGGGAAAGAAGCGGACAGTGGTTCCCAACCCGGGGTAAATTTGGCCCCAGGAGGTTAAACTTTGCCTACGCAAGGGGTAAAGCTGCTGTATTTTGCCTTGCATATAATTTTTAATTATCAGTCTAATAATAAAAATAACAATAGTAATAATAATAATCTATAGTATAGTAGAGGTAGAGAATGAACATTTAAGCACCAAAAAACGTCGTGACCACAGGCCAAAAAGTTTGAAGCGCTGTGGACTGCCTCAATTTTTGACGACACAAATTACGCGAACACAGTCATCCATTTTGAACAAAATCCAAGCTCTAATATTACCTTTTTTGCGCTAACTTTTTTTTTTTTTGTACCCGAAAAGGAAAAGCGGCGAATTTCCGTCGAGTAGAATGAAGAAGTGTGATCGGAAAATAGTTAGTGACAGTAATAATAATAATAAATCTGAAGTTGAGAAGTCTTGTTCATGAATAAGTGAAATAACATTGTTATGTGCTACTAGATGTCCTACCGGGCATTGCCCAGAATAAACAATCATGTAATCATGTGATCCATCCCCCCCCCCCCTCTCTCTCTCTCTCTCTCTCTCTCATATAATGAAAGTAATAAACTACAGTCTTGCCTCAGAACTCATGCGCACCAGAACACTACGCACCAAACTGAACGCTTGATACGGTTACTTTTTATGACATGTACGGTACTATATATATTACGAAACAAACATGCAAATATACAGATGTTACATAGCAATAAACATTGTTATTTTTTTAAAATACATGCTTGAAGTAAACAACTTTTAATTATAGCCATCATCTTCCTTATCTCAAAATTGCCACCTTCCTGCCAAATTTAAGGCCTGAAGAGTGTATAGTTTAGTGAGTTAGTCATGCCAAAGGTTGCAAGTTACTGAAACATATAATAGATTATTGTTGATATTGTCATTTGGACAAAAATTAATAATGGTAATATTAGTACTTTAAAACGTCCTCTCTGTCGATTGCGTTATTATGGTACAAGTGGAAACTCAAATCGCGACCTCAGTATTTGTTTGTTCCAATTCCACTTTTTGCAAAGAAATTCGACGTTAAACGTTTGCGGCTTTAGTATTGTGATAAGGAGTTGGAATAAATCGGAACTGTGAAACAGCTTGATAAGTGCAAGAACGCATTTTAAACAAGTGTCAAAGCATGCATTTCTTATACCTCTTTACATACTAAAAGATCTCCAGTTTTTCAGAAAATGGAGATAGAATAAACAAGAATTAAAGGTCTCGAAATTACCGATTTAAAATGAACATAGGAGTAAATTTGAATTCGAAACGTTGTCAGTTGCTAGGAAAAAGCTGGGAACCTCTGGAATACAGTGTTCTCCAGCTCGGCGTTCAATAACAGTGCCAATTGGTGTCTGCAGTTGCGCATCTTGGGAATATAAAAGTTGTTGATTATCCCGCGCATTAAACTGCACTTAAATGTGCTTGTCATAATTATGATCAAAATTGTTTACTAGCTAACGCGTACTACAGTGGATCAACACTTTTATTATGGCAGTGCGAGTTATTTTGTTTGTGATGTGAAGGGTGAGAAAGCTTTGTTTTGGCTACGGTGAAAATTGGTTTCTTTGTTACAGGACGTAGGCTAGGCGCGGAACCGTCGACTTTGATTCGGGCGGATTAAAGTGCATCTGTTTTGTTTTTTTTTAAGACTGAGCGAGACCAACATTGATTTTCTCGAAATTTTTCAAATTGGCACTATCTCATAGTAAGTTTAATTTTTCATTTCGTCCCAACAGCTAGAAGAGTGCCATATGTTACCAAGGTTTTACTGCATGTTATAAGCTTGGTTTTAAATAAGTCTTTATTATAGGATGTTCCCTGCTGTTGGCATTTACATCTTACTTTTCTTAATTTTGTTTTTCTTGTTCTTATTTCTGTGTGTTTATGTGGTCTGCATTAGTTGTTTAGAATTTTGCCCTGTTTCTCGCCAGATGTTTTTCATTTACCAATTTTTATCTCCTTTGAGGTTTCAACTACTATCTTCATTCCTACAATCCCCCTCCCCACCCCACCCCCCAACTCCCTACCTTTACAGTTGCTACGCCTCTCCTCCTTCTCTCTTTCTGTCGCTTCCCACCACCCTCAAAGCTGCTTTGTTTCTCTGTAATTTTCCCCCCGTCTCTACCACAGCGACAACAACCATTTGATGACCAAATGAACCCTAATCACTGCACTTCCTCTACTCCGGGCTCATCATAGTCACTGTCGTGCGCTGTCTCTCTCTCTCTCTCTAACTCACTCACACACATACACACACCTCCCTCTCTCTCTTTCACACACACACACATATATACACACGCGCGCTCGGAAGTGCAGACTCCGTTCTAATAACCTCCAATGACATGATTTAATGCACGGGTTTTTTGTTCAATGAAACCGGAGGGCGGGGGGGGGGGGGGTCGGGAGAGGGCGGGGGAAGACCCCGTGGGGGGTGGGGCAGCGATGACATAAGAGATGGGAAAAGTTAAGGCGGAGGTGGGGAGGGAACTGAATGAGGTCCGGGGGGGGGGGGAGGGGGGTAAAAAGTAGGTGGTGTTAATAGTGAAGAGTGAGGGGATTGGGGCCGGACGACGCTGTGTACGGGGTAACGTTAGTTAATTATTAGTTGGTTGTGATATGCGTGGTTGGATGAGCAAGGTGCTGCAGTCTCGGTGCATTCAAGTCGGTTGTTGTGCTGAGAAGCTGGAGGTCCCGTTTTCTGTTGTTTTTTTTTGTCTCTTTCTCTCTTTCTCTTTGGGACCCAAACAGGCGTGAAATTTGAGTGGAAGTCTTTAGTTGGGAGCAAGTTGTTGGATGTGTGTGTGTGTGTTTGTGTGTCAGTGTGTGTGTTTGAATGCATTTATTAATTTTGTGCTGGTAGTTCGTCACAGATTTGTGAAGAAAGAATGACTCTGGTATTTCTGTATGGGTTTCGGGGGACATCGAGCCAGCGAGAGAAAGAAAAGAAAGAATGTGAAAAGAGAGACAGAGAGAGAGAGAGAGAGAGAGAGGGAGAGAGAGGGGGGATAGAGAAACACAGATAGACAGACAGACAGAAAAACAGACAGAGAAGAGACAGAGAGAGTGGAGGAATGTAAAGGGAGGGGGGGGGGGAATAAGAGAATGAGAGAAGGGATGTGGAAAAGACATAATTACAGAGAGAGAGAGAGAGAGAAAGAGAGAAAAGAGTGGGTAGAAGAGACATACAGAGAAAGAGAGGGGGAGAGGTGAGAGAGAGATAGGAGAGAGAGGGGAGAGGAGAGAGAGAGAGAGAGAGAGAGAGAGAGAGAGAGAGAGAGAGAGAGAGAGAGGTAGTGGGGAGAAAGAGACAGACAGAAACGGAAAGAAGAAAATTCACGCCTAATGTATCTTGAAATTGTCTCTCAATGGTAAAGATTGCCCGATTTCTTGAATTGTGTTGACTCAGTTGGAGTTGAATTGAGGTTTCGATAATGTTGTTGATAATATATAATGATGATGGCTGCTGAGATTGGTGATGCTAATGAGGAAGATGATGATGATAACGATGATTATGGAAATGAGGTCGAATACTACAGCAAACAGAACTGGATAATGGTTACGATGAAATAGCAAACCATTGCAAAGGTCGATGAAGTTGGAAGACTAGATAAAGGAAAGAAAGACGATAACTGAAGCAACGAAACTCAGATCTCTAGTGAGTGGATAATAATAATAATGTCGATGAAAGAATATGCTAACAGACTGACCATCGGTCTCATTTCTCACCGGACACCACCGGGATGAAAAATGCAGTGAATGAACGACGACGACAACAACAGCAGCACCATCAACAACAGCAACAACTAAGAGATAACATCTTCACCACATTTTTCATTGGTTATAAATAGTTGACGGGATGCAAAGAAGAGAGAGAGAGAGAGAGAGAGAGAGAGAGAGAGAGAGAGAGAGAGAGAGAGAGAGAGAGAGAGAGAGAGAGAGAAACATGGCTAGGAAAAAACAAGAAAAGGTTTTAGAAATTCAAGAATGAGCGAAAGTAAGACCAAAAAAAAACAAAAAAACAAAGAAAGAAAGGCAAATAAGCGGAAGGAAAGAAAGGCCTGCACTGATAACACATTAAAAGACGAAAAGAGATAATGAAAGAAAGAAAGAAAGAGAGAGAGGTACTTTAATAAGACATTTAAATATGAACAAAGACAAACAAAGAAAGAAAGAGAGAGGTACTTTAATAAGACATTTAAATATGAACAAAGACAAACAAAGAAAGAGAGAGAGGGGTACTTTAATAAGACATTTAAATATGAACAAAGACAAACAAAGAAAGAAAGAGAGAGGTACTTTAATAAGACATTTAAATATGAACAAAGACAAACAAAGAAAGAGAGAGAGAGGTACTTTAATAAGACATTTAAATATGAACAAAGACAAACAAAGAAAGAGAGAGAGAGGTACTTTAATAAGACATTTAAATATGAACAAAGACAAACAAAGAAAGAGAGAGAGAGGTACTTTAATAAGACATTTAAATATGAACAAAGACAAACAAAGAAAGAAAGAGAGAGGTACTTTAATAAGACATTTAAATATGAACAAAGACAAACAAAGAAAGAGAGAGAGAGGTACTTTAATAAGACATTTAAATATGAACAAAGACAAACAAAGAAAGAGAGAGAGAGGTACTTTAATAAGACATTTAAATATGAACAAAGACAAACAAAGAAAGGAAGAAAACGGGTGAACTGCGGACAAACTATTGAATGAATGAATGAATGAATGAATGAATGGATGAATGAATGAAAATAGGGCACAAAAGCTATAATTATGTCCAATGAAAAAGCCTTGGTGACTGTAATCTTAGGCCTGGCTTCAAACACACGAAAAAAAAAACTGGTTCAATTGCAAGACAGACCCGGAATCGTCATGATGTCATGCCGTGCCCATTGACAATAGTCTAACCTTTATTGGGTCACGGTCCCCCCGGGGGGAGCCAGGGCAGGGCAGGGCCAAGAAGGGGCAGGGCAGGGCATGGGGTGAGCCATGCGTAATGGGAGGAGGTCGCAGGGAGGTATTAGTTAATGCAGTCCCCGGGGGGTGGGGGCAGGATATTGTGGAGTGGTGACAGGCGATCTACCAAACAATGCCAGATACCCAAAATGGATTTGAATGTGTGGTACAGGGGGAGGGGGGGGGTGGGGGTGACAGGCGACCTACCAAACAATCCGAGATACCCCGGATGGGCCGGAGAGATATTTCACCCCTCACGTACAGTCTCGGGTTACAAAATTTACTAAAGCTACCAATTTTTCAACAAAGCATCGGTGGATGTAGTTGTCTGCGGCATGATGCTGCGAGGGGGGGGGGGGGAAGTGCGGTTGCTGCAGCTGCTTTTGTTGGTGGGATATCTCAGAATTAAGGTTTTCTCCCTCCAAGATGCCAAAATCGCATTGGCTATGTTACGGGGAAGTGCTGTTTTACATAGAAAGCTATAGCAGAACAGTGAACACAGCTCAGTATTTGCTCTATTTGGCTTTGTAATTAGACTACAGATCTTTTACAAGGGCAATGGTTTGACCTTAGTATGACACTGACCTTGATTATGAATAAAATATGGGTCAAGACGAAAAACCCATTGCCTAAGCGCGCACTACCCTTTAATTTTTTATCGCCCCGTCTAGCTAGCTGGATGATGATGTCAAAATTTAGTTTATGTTTAGGTCTTTATTTTAGGAAGTTCGCTGCCCTTGGCATTTACAGTTCACTTTTTCTTGTTGTGGTAGGGGTTAGTTTCTTAGAATTTTGCCCGGGCAGCGGCCTTGTACGGCCGGCTCTTCACGATTTCCAACTGCCAAGGTTATCTTTAACCCGCGCAATGCGCACATGGGCCCTCCGAATTTTTTCGTTTTTATCCGAGAAGTCTAGATGCTCGATCCTACCTACCATAGGATCAGGGACAGGAAAGTATGAGAAAAATCTCAAAATTCCAACACGCCTGCACCGACCGAGATTTGAACCCGGTACCGTCAGCATGAGAGGCGAGCACCATGCCTCTACCCACCCTGGCCCCTAAAAGTGTCGTTTCAGTGAGATATCATGCTTCAGCAAACTCGTACGATCTTAGTCTAGAAGTGTAAGTGCATCCGTAGGGGCATCGAGGGCTATCAACGAGCGTGTGGCATGTCCAATATTATTTATAACTCTTAAAATGCCTGTGGTAAGAAACTCCTCAGGTGGAGCGAGACAGATGACGATCTCCAGAGGAAGAGTGGATTCTTTCATTAGCTGTTTCGGCCTTTAACTTCCTGACATCTTCTGGAACCACCGGCCACACCGAGGTCATGACTCGTAAGCCACACAATTTGCGGGTATCCAAGGAGGTGCAAGATGCGTGATTTTATTTCATAACTCAGTAAAACTATCCACGTGACCGTGATGAAGTTACTGCAATTATTTGAGTTTTCATGAAGGTTAGGAAATAGCAAACACGTTTTTCTCAGTTAGACTGTTTTGGACATACAACGTTCTGGTTGCCAACCAGATGTGATATAATTATGACCGAAAGGTCCCCTTTTTTTTTTGTTTCTTCTCATGGCCGTCTCTCCCACCCCCTCCCCTTTTTCACCCCCTACCCCTAGCCCAAACAACATTTCCAGTATTCATCCTTTGCCCTGCATTTATTTTTTTAAAAATTATATTATTATTCCTCTGTCGGTCCCAACTGGGAAAATGTCCCTCTGTAATGGCAGGGATCAAGTCCGGTAACTCTACACGACCATTATGCTACTATGTTCCCTTCAGTCAAGTCTTTGTCCTCTCACCTAGCTTATGTCCCCCCCCCCCCCCTTTCTTTCTCAACTCGATCAGCTGTTCGGTGCCCCATTATTCATGACGCTCACCGTTACAAACTTTTAAAATTTAATAACACACACACACACACAAAAAAGGGACGGTGAGAAAAGGGGAGGTGGTGGTGGTGGTGAGGTCCCCCTTCCCCCGGGAGGGGGGGGGTGTTGAAGAGACAAAGACTACAGTAGTGCAGAGATAAGGGAAAGATGAACAGAAGGGGAGGGGGTGTGGGCGTGGTTTCTCCTTTTGCAGTGCATCAGGACTAAGGGTCGTCCTGTCAGCAGGGAGTTCCCATGAGAATTGGGGCAGATTCCAGCGGTTCTCGGCTTTTTGGGGGGGGGTGGGGGTGGGGTGGGGGTGGGGAGGAGGGGGGGTCAACGATTCAAAGGATAATTAGAGGTGTGACGTAATTTGATAAATCTACCTTTTTAGGGGGGGGGGGGTTGATTTGAGGTCTTTATTTTAGGAGGTTGCTGCCCTTGGCATTTACACCTCACTTTACTTGTTTTATTATTTCTTGTTCTGGCGGGGGGAGGGGGGGGGATGATATGGATAAATTTTAATCTATTAATTTCAATTTTGCCCGGGCAGCGGCCTTTCGGCCTGCTCTTTACGATTTCCAACTGCCAAGGTATCTTTAACGTGCGCAACGTGCACACGAGCCCTCCGAATTTTAGGGGGGGGGGGGGGGTTACATTCACATTTTATTTGAAAGTGTCCACTACCACTATCACGTCCTAACACCTTGCTCTAAGTGGAAAAGTAGAGGGCCAAAAAAAAAAAAAAAAAGCAGAGGTAGACAAAGAATATCATATCTAGAGAGTTTGAGCAGTTGGGCGACAGGGAAAACACCAGGACAATATTATGGGCTTTTTGAGAGCATCCGAGCGGAGGAATGAGTGGCGAACCATGATCGTCGATATCTGTTCCAGATCCGGCACTTGAAGAAGAAGAAGTCTACCACTAGAATGATATAGTAGAACAATGGGACAGAACGAGACATTGCTAGACGGTACCATCAACTTCCCACGCAGCAGGACGAGTGACAGAAGGACAGCTTTCCAGAAGCGTCTACCAACGAGTGAGAATTTTTATTATTTTAAAATTAAACTATTAAATAACGATTAAAAAAAAAATTTTTTACGATATCAACGATGACTGAAAGACGATGAACATTAAACTATGAACGATAAACGATCTCGTGTGCTTTTGCCTGAAGTGTTTTTTTCTTATTATTTTGGTTCCTTAGTCAGTATGAAAACCATTGATTGTAGTCCCTCCCTCCCCCCCTTTCCAAAACCAGAGTGTGCACACACACACACACACGTGCATGCTATCACCACTCACTGTCACACTCACGCACGCTACCGAAAATCAGAGTTGCATAACAGAAAAGCCACAGCAGCTGCCGCATCGATGCCATCTCGGCTTTCAATAATAATCGATAATTTAATCCGCTTCTCCCCTCTCTACTAATACTACTACTACATAGTCACAGGATGCACAGCGTTGTAATGATATCGATACCGACCACGACTTGGACTTGTGCAAACCTCCGAGCCAAACATAAAGCTGCTTTTGTTAGGGGACCGTATAGCGTAGTATTTTAAACAATAAACTATCGCTGACCATTGCACACAACTCAGTATTTTCCCCATTCGGCTTTGTAATTAATCTACGCTCCCTTAACAAAGCATCTTTAACCGACGCCATTGAGACAATGAAAAGATGAAATAGCATTGTCTTCAAACACCATTGTCAGGAAGTTATACTCTTCGTCATAATATTGACAATTGTTACATAAATGATGAACCTGAGAAGGTTTTCGATGTTTTTAACAATGACTAGACTTACAACATCGATCAAACTAGCACGTTAGACTTCTACAAGGGGCAGAATCACTCCCTAAGTTGGAAAAATTGTTCCCCTTGACTAGAACTGATCTTTGCCGTGCTGTCTAGAAAGACGGTATACGCCAAATTACTTCAAATTCAAACATTGTCTTAAAGAATTTAAAATTGCTTTATGTTTCTAGCTGGGTTGTATTTTTTTATTTTTTACACCTAATAATTCATCGTTTGTCGTCACAAAATGCAAATTCAACAAGAGAATAAAGCAGTGCATAATGGCATTTTTTTTTTTTTTCGGGCATATACTGTAAAACATATGTATTTTGCACACACTGTGGTGTTCCAAAACACCGATAATTTGAGTGGTACAGTCTTTTATAATTTGACATGAAATAAAAGTAAAAAGAATAACCAAAGCAAAACAACAGGTGCATTACAAATGTTACTAATGATAAAATTAATAATAATAATAACAGTAATATAAAGAAAGTACCGTCTCCAATGTAATGATGAAAGGCTTTTTAACCGCTGAGACTTAAATTCTATACTACAAAATGTCGTATTACACGTACGAAGACGTCAAGGTGTACGTGGGCATTTTATTTTAAAAGATCTTGAAGTTCGCTGTATTTTTAATACTTTAGTTGATTTTGAGCCACAACTGAGTTGAACAGAAGAAAGTGTTGCGACATTTTGAACCGGAAAAAAAACCCACGCATTTTATTCTAGAAATAATAATAATAATAATAATAATAATAATCGCTGAGACAATTGGAGCGATTTCCATTGTCAGGATTCCGCCATTTTGCAATTGTAGCATTTGCAACCATTTGAAATGCGTCAGTGCGCAAAGTCATATTAATATTGTATGAAACCCGAGGGGATTTGGTCGGTAAACACAGTAAATTGTCTTTGACTATGGGGAGTAATTGAGAGTGGATCTGGCGAAATCGGTCTTAAGATGAAAGAAAAAATTCCTGATATAAGTCTTCCAAAGGGGGTGAATTTCTCTGTGGAAACTGAGATTTGCTTATAATGTGAAAGATTAGCCATTTTTCTGCACTCAGTTAAAATATTTTGCTTGAAATCATCTTAGAAATATTTTATTTTGATTTTCAAAAAAAAAGGTATAAAAAGTTCACTCTAAGCCCGGTTTCGCCGGATTCACTGGCAATAAGTCAGTCGTTTCTGCCTATCAGCCTGAGGACTGTGTGATTGTTCTGTGTGAAGCATTCACAAAAATTCTATGTAGAACGAAAGACAAGCTCCCTAGGAAATGCGCAGTGTTTCTTTGGTATGCAATTATTAGTCAACGGTTAAAAGAATAATACGCAGCTATCTGCGTGCACTTAAAGAAATGCCGTGTGGCTTCTGGCAAAAATACGGATGTGACTTGAACATAATAAATCGCGGCCTTAGTTCATGTTCGTTCTATCTCCATTGTCTGAAAAACTGGAGATCTTTTAGTATGTAGAAGAGGTATCACAAATGCACACTTTGACACTTGTTTAAAATGCCTTGTGGCACTTATCAAGCTTTTTCACAGTTCCGATTTATTCCAACTCCTTATCATGATAGCTTACTGTGGAGAATGCTACCATCCCTTAACACCAGAGAAATGCCAAAGGCACAAGTGTTTAAACGTGGAATTACACGGAGACTGAAGGTCCTATAGAGAAATACTGTCCGACTTTTAACACGGGACATTTTGGGATAGTCTCTCATGCCGGAGGTACGGGTTCGATCCCCGGTCGGTGCAGGCTAGGCTAGGCATGTCGAATTTTTATTTTATTTTATTTTTTGGCGGGGGGGGGGGGGGTAGGAGGATAAAATTCCCGTCCCTGATCCTATGGTAGGTAGAATCGAGCACCTAGACTTCTCGGATAGGAACCACAAACTTGGATGGTCCGTGTGCACTTCGCGCACGTCAAAGATACCTTTGACAGTTCAAAGTCGAGGAGAGCAGGCCGAACAAGGCCGCTGCCCCGGCAAAATTCTAAAAAAAACCAACTGATCCCTGTCACAAAAACTACACAGAAACAACAACAAGAAAAATAAAAACCAAAAAAAAAGTGATGTGTAAATGCCAAGAGTTAGCGAAACCTCCTCAAATAAAGACCTAAACACACAGAACATTAACTGGCAAGATATCAACATTTACATACCTGTCTTGGCGTAATTTGCTTTGCTTTAGTAAAGACCTGAACAAAAATCAAACAAGAAAAACATAAAGAACGATGAATTAGCAGTTGACCTTCTTGAGAAAATGAGACAGTACCGTTTTTTTTTTTTGGCGGTTGTTGTTGCTTGTACGTACGGTTCCCAAGTGCTTTGTGCTAGGGGTGCCTACTAATACGTACCCATCCCTAACCCCGTCCTTATCCTCAACCTCAAATCCTATTGTATCCCTAACCCTGGAACTTACCCTTTCAACCAAAAAAACGGGAGGAAAACAAAAAGAAAATCTGAACGAATAAAAAGTTGAAGACTGTTGTTAAGGCTATTTACGATGGAACTCTGTAGCTCTGGAGTCGCATAAGGCTTTGAAACACGTGCCCCTAGTGCAAAATCATTTTGAGGGGATGCACGTACAAGTAACAACCATAAAAACAAAGATAACCAATAATGTTTAAAGGGGTGAAATTTAATGTTTTCTTTGTCAGATTTGCACAGATGAGGAAGTTACTCCGGAATAGTCAAAGACAAAAAAATATCGATTCTGCCACCATAGAGGATACCACAAAGAAGCCATTACGATTTGTGTGCATTATTATGTGTGTGTGTGTGTGTGTGTGTGGGCGTATGGGTGTGTGTGTGTGTGTGTGTGCATGTGTCAATGATGTGCAGGGTTAATGCCGTCACTGCCGCGTGTGAGTACCCTCGTGAGTGGTGTTAGGTCGGCTCTTCTGAGTGGAATCTGTTCAGAAATGGAGGAGTTGGTAGCTGTGAGGGTGGGGGGACGGGCGGAGGCAAGGAGGGAGGAGAAAGGGAGACCGTCCTGGGGGGAGGGGGAGATATGAGGGAGGAGGAGTGGGGGGGGGGGGAGGTTGTACTTGACTTGTGAGCAAATAATGACATTAATGAGCCGACGCTGATGCAAGACGGACTCAAACAAAGAGACAAAGGCGGCCCCAACCTTTGGACTAGGAAGGGACCGACAGTTTGTTTAATGTTCCAGTACCTTCAAGTGTGCACCGCCCTCCAGCACGCACTAAATACTTGTCACTACTCACAGTTGGATGCATTTTTTTCTAATCGACCGGCGGTACTCACTGTCAGCTTGATGGGGGGAAACTGGAAAACATGGCCGGATGTTAGTGCACACTGCAAAATCACACCACGGTCGTAACAGATTGGCCCGAGTCATTTTTTAAGAAAATTATTTCAGAAAATACGAAATAACAATTAACCTTGTCTTTGTTTCGGTAATGTTGTAACGTGTCAATAGGCAAAAGTCCTTTCGTCTTAAAATTCAGATTCTGAAGGCATGAAGCAAATACTTGAGTGGAACTGATGAAATCGGACCTAAGTTGAAAGACCAAATTCCTGAAAAAAATCTCTCCAGAGGGAAAAAAATATCTATAAAAATTGAGATTTGCTTATAATACGAAAGATTGGTCGTTTTTCGGCACTCAGTTAAAATATAATGCTTGAAATCGTCTTAGAAATATTCTATTTTGCCTTTTTAAAGAGGAATGAGCATTTCACCTTTAGCCCAGTTTTCTCAAACCCGAACACAAATTTATTTTTTTGTTTCGCTAATCTTGTGACTAATGCAAAAGTGACTTCATCTTAAAAGTTGGATCTTGAAGACATGAAACAATATTGTTTATGATATTCGGGAAACAAACAAACAACCCTTACTTTACCTATCATCTTACTTTTAAAATGTTAAATACAAAAAAAATTAATTTGGCAATTGTATTACGTCCATGCTGAAAATCTGCACCCAATAAGAAGTGATTGGCCTAATTAGAACATCGGCATCGAATAATAATTTCCGCTTCCAAATGTATCACGTGAATGTTATGTTGACCTATTTTCCTTATATTTCAAAGTGATATCATTAGTCAATAGTGCCTGCACGGAAATCTGTCTCCAGCAATCAGAGCGTTTGCCTAGTGTTCGTGAGATGATGAGTTCGTCATCTACTGGATATCGCTGCTTTTTTTGTTTGCTTTGTTTTTACCCCTGATTAAGTTGCACCTCACCCTCACCCTAACCCTCACACAGAGGGAGAGAGAGAGTGAAAGAGAGGCAAGGGAAAGACAGAGAAAGGGAGACAGGAGGAAGAGACGA
>OZ007584.1:21506725-21619225 GCA_963931925.1 Onchidella celtica
GGTTGTACATGTATTGATTTCTTGGTGCGGAACCAAACTTCCGCGTTCAGTAGGTGCGTCAAAATGGTGTCATTCAACATTGTAGCTATGCTGAAGCGTCGGTCGTTACCTTAAACCTAATATGGCGGATGGTTCATGACTTTTCGCTGTTTTGTGACGTCACACAATGGGATCAGCCAGTCTGGGTATTTTATTAGTCTGTGGTCCAGCCTTAGTATGATACCCCCCCCCCCCTTTACAGCATTACAGTATCCCCTTTCTTGTTGTGACATAACTTTGACTATTAGGCAGTATCGATACTGACATCTGGGTTATTTTCCCGTGACGGGCCAATCATTTTCTCCAGCGACAGTTGTTGTTTTTATGTTTGTTTTATCTAATAATTTGTCTTTGTGGTTGCCAATCTTTACCCAGAAATACAGATCTGTGGCAGAATGAGTTCATTTTTTTATGCCCCAATGTTGGATGTAGGCATTTTATTTTAAGCGGATAAAGGGAACATGAGTGGAATGTCGGATAAAAGAGAAAATCGTGGACGTGGACTGTCATAATAAGGGGTGCAAGCATAGTGTAAAGTCAAGGATAAAGAGGATAGGATGTGGAATTTCGGATAAAATGGACAAAAGTGGCAGTAAGATAAAATTAAAACATTAAACGGATTTTGTATGGGGGTGTCTGATAAAGGGGACTTAGCGCTGAGGTGAAAGGAAACGTTAAAAATTGATAATAAACGGAACTTTTATGCTGTAAGTATCAGAAACAGAAATCCGGTTAAACTAAACGACTCGTTTTTTGGGGTTTTTTTCATACGTGAAAATGAAAAAGCAAACAAAGGAAAACATAAACGCATCTCTCTGAGCGATGGTGATTGTTTTGAGCGTCCTTAGAACGCCCCCCCCCCCCCCCCAAAAGTTGGAAGCAGAATGGAATTCAGAGATTAATTACAGGCAGACAAAACTTTATGACTAACAGACAATCCAGATTTAAACTCGGCAGAATTCTGTGCTACATTTCATGTGGTCGATGAGTGGCGCTGAGTTGTCGACCTTCGTCCTCGGCACTGCAAAATGTAAAGAAAAAGAAAAAAAAAAGCTGTGCAAAAGTTCGGGAACAGTTTAAAGGGAGGAAATACTACGAATCGACTACAGTGAGTTGTCTTTCCACATGGTGCACGCGCTCCTAGCCAACTATCACTCACCAGGCTTAATGAACCTTTGTCAGGCAATCCACGCGACCAAAACTTGTGACCTGACAGGGGAAACGGATGACAATGTTTGTATAGACTTGACTGGCTGCTGCCATTTTGTTGTGTTGAGTGAGGAGCCAAGGGTGAGGTTTCCTTTATGTTTTTTTTATTATTATTATTTTATTTTTTTTTTAACAGGGGAAAATTGGTTAATTTAACAGCCAAGATTTTATAATGAAGGTAAACTTTCGATGGGTGGATGGATGGATGAATGGATGGGTGATGGGTGGATGGATGGATGAATTGGTGAATTGGTGGATGTATGGGTGGGATGTTGGGTGAATGGATTGGATGGATGGATGGATGGACGGGCAGATGGGTGGATGGATGGATGGAAGCCCCGATGGATGAATGGATGGATGGACGGATCGGTGAACAGATGAATTATTACGGCAAACCGTATAACTTTACGTGGCGTCCTTCCCAAAAATTAGTCCCTGTTTTGTAAACAGAGTGTAGCTACTAACCAACATAACACAGCGGCATGGAAAATCTAGACACCATCTCTGAGAACATATCATCTTGCTAAAAATAATATGCCCCTCCGTGATAGTCTACCCCCCCCCCCAGCACAGCCCCCCCCCCCCACAAACACACTTTCCGTAACTTCACCCCCCCCTCCCCCCGCTCCATTTTTTAACTCCTCCGCAATGGGTGTAACAATGTAAGGTAAGAGTTAACGCAATGAACAGCAAACAGTTCAAGTAACACAAAGCCTTGCCACCTCTCGTCAATTTCAGACTTAATCCATCACAGACCGTATAACCATGACCTAAAGCAGACCAAGTACCCCCGAATACTTTTTCCAATAAACAAACAATACAAATATAGGCAAAATCTCAAGATTCGATCCGAAGATTACATACATGTCAGTAAATAACACTGCTGCAATATTTGTCATATAGATAGAACAGAAAGCAAAAAATAAAAATAAAAAATGAAAGAAAGCAACAAGGAAACAAAAGTGATAGACGAAGTTGTCGAATATGACGAAACAAATTAAGAATATTTGTTGTTTATTCCTTTCTTATTCTTTAATCTTGTTTTTCCACTTAGGAGAGAATGGTGTAGAAATTGCCGCTCCGGACAAGAACAAAAAAAATGGGAGGAAGGGGAGAGGGGTAAAAAGAGGCCCGCTGGGGAGAGTTGGCGTGGAATGTACGAGTAATTTTTTTATTTTTTTTAAAAATTGTTTTCTTAAACTCCACATCTATTTTGCTAAATGAGCGACAGCAATTTCTTAACGGGTTCCCTCCCCACTGTCAAATTAGGCCAGGGTTTTCTGAGACAGGGCCGGGCATCGCAGGTCATGTGGGTAGCTTCCCTTGTCGCTTTGGGTCAGGAGGGTTACCTCCCTTCGCGCCACTGAATGGGCCAACTGTTTGTTGTGCGTTACTCAATCAGTGCACCAATTCTGCACAAATTTTTGACGCGCCACGGCGCGCACGCTAGAAATGACACAGCGGTCGAGATCAGCCACCCACCCACCCACCCCCCCCCCCGGCCCTCCTGCCCATTTCCCCCCTGGTTTTATTTCTTTGTGAGTTTTTTTTCTTTTAATTTCTGCTTGCATTTTTTATTGCTTTGTATTTCCAGCAATGAAGGTTGAATTTTGACTAAATTCTATATTATATCAATCCATCCATCTAGTCTGCCATCCATCCATCTATCCATCCATCCATCCATCTATCCATCTGTCTGTCTGTCTGTCTGTCTATCTATCTATCTATCTATCTATCTATCTATCTATCTATTTATCTATCTATCTATCTATCTATCTATCTATCTATCTATCTATCTATCTATCTATCTATCTATCTATCTATCTATCTATCTATCTATCTATCTATCTATCTATATCTATCTATCTATCTATCTATCTATCTATCTAATCTATCTATCTAATCTATCTATCTAATCTATCTATCTATCCGTCCATCTGGTAGTGATCACTCTATTCCGTTCATATGCACTATCTCTTGCTGTTAAATAATGTCTTAAAACTCTGAATAAAAAGATGTTCTGTGTTTGTGTATTAACTCCATCGAAATCAAATATGAAAAATGATAAATAACGCTGGTTGGCTTATTCTATGATATCTTTTGTCCAACCTTTTACACAGTGTTGTATGTTTGCTTCCTGTAAATGTCTTTTTTTTTTTTTTTTCTTATGTGTTTGCAAATTAAGGTCACATATCACACTAGTAAGCGGTTGCTGTCCCTTGGGAGTTTAATATGAATATGATAATAAGGGCAATGAGGATGATTAAAGTAATACTAATTGTCCAAGGATGTGGAAGTCACTGATCCCTCCTCACTCCTCACTCCTACCTCATTGCTCTCAGTTTTTTACAACCGATTATTTTTCCATTTACACTCTACTTTCATGCAAATTTTACCCATTCTCTCAATTACTACGTCTTTTCTCGCATTTTTTTTTTTGCGATTTACACTGAACCGGAATTCAGTTTAAACTTCGCATTTGAATTCTCGATGACGTTAGTACGAAAGACACTGTATTTTACTTTCTGCAGTGCGGGTGGTTGGTTGGCTCTTGTGATAAGGACTTCTTCTGTGTTATCATTCGGCATGTTATATTCTGTCTATGGTCATGTTTTCTTCCTAACACATTGAACAGATGGTTGGTGAGCGCCTCTGGTAGTGTTTCCTTCTGTCCTACCCACAGACTAATAAAATACCCAGACTGGATGATCCCATTGTGTGACGTCACAAAACAGCGAAAGGGCATGAACCATCCGCCACATTAGGTTTACGGTAACGACCGACGCTTCAGCATAGCTACAATTTTGAATGACACCATTTTGACGCGCCTACTGAACGCGGAAGTTTGGTTCCGCACCAAGAAATTAATACATATACAATCAATCTTGACAAATAAAAAGAAATTTCTACTGCAGATAGAACTAGAATCGGAATTTCCCGAGCGGCGGCCATGTTGGTTATACGGCCGCCGCTCGGGAAATTCCGTAAAAAACGACCCAGCACGAAGCTCGTGTTTCCAGTCTGGTTAATTTATTAGTCTGTGGTCCTACCATCTTAATTATATATTTCACAAAATCTCCACATTTGAACGCAAAATGCTTTTTTATTAGACCACCTATACTAACCCAATTTTACATATTGTGCGTTTCAAATACCGCGGAGGGTGCACGGAAGTTTATATTATTTTGATTAGTTTGGTTCTTGAATTTATAGAAAATGCGTTGTTTCATCGTGCTGTCAACAGTTCTAATTTTCATCCTCCAGCTTGGCTCCACTCTGTTATAGTATCGTGCATGTCATAAAAAGTAACCATATCACGCTTTCAGTTTGGTGCGCAGTGTCCTGGTGTGCATGAGTTTTGAAGCAAGACTGCAGATTACTACTTTTATTATATACTAGATGACCTACCGGGCACTGCCCGGAATAAACAATCATGATTGTGCCCCCCCCCCCCTCTCTCTCTCTCTCTCTCTCATATATAATAAAAGTAATAAACTACAGTCTTGCTTCAGAACTCATGCGCACCAGAACACTACGCACCAAACTGAACGCTTGATACGGTTACTTTTTACGACATGCACGGTACTATATATTACGAAACAAACATGCAAAAATACAGATGTTACATAGCAATGAACATTGTTATTTTTTTTAAAATACATGCTTGAAGTAAACAACTTTTAATTAAAGCCATCATCTTCCTTATCTCAATTGCCACCTTCCTGCCAAATTTAAGGCCTGAAGAGTGTATAGTTTGGTCAGTTATTCATGCAAAGGTTGCAAGTTACTGAAATATGACGGTAATAGATGAGAGAGAGAGAAAGAGAGAGAGAGAGAGAGAGAGAAAGCACCCAAAAAAAAAAAGTCATGATTGTTTATTTTGGCAATGCCCGGTACGCCATCTAGTTCTGTTATATTCTGTCTATCGACGTGTTCCTTCCCAAGGCAATGTGACCCTTATCGTGTCCACGTGCTCTCTTCAACCTCAAATACTACCATGCACTTCCAACGCTTTTACCAGACTAGTAAAATGAACCATGCTTCTTCTTCCTTTGTATGGAAACTCAAAGGAAACTCAAACTCAAAACTCAAAGATTTTGTGGTTAGGGCACCTCTTGCCACACTTGCATCCACCAAGCCTGGTGACCTGTGTCAAGAAAACACAGCATGAGTTCAGTATGTCGCTTTGCTGCAAGACTCCTGTTACTGACATTTCGAAAATTTTACAGGAGAGCCAAAAAACTGATTTTCTTTGGCTTATGTAGTATTGTAAAGACAATGAACTTGATGAGTGCAATATCGTTATTTATAAGAATTGAGCTACGAGCTTTTGACACAAAGGTGCGCTATTGATTTTCAGACCCAGAGAATGAAAAAAAGTGATTTTGGCCAAAAATGTTAGTTACAGGAGTCTTGCACCACAGCGACGACCTGTAGTTCTAAGAAAACCAGCCCCGTTTTGAAACCTCGTTCTCGCTTATCTCAACAAATCTTGCTTTTTTTTTTTTTATCTGTTCGTTGTTTTTTTTTTTTCGTTTTTTCTTGCCCATGCTCTCTCTCTCCCTGACACTAAGATGACAGGATGACACATTGACAGACACATTGGTTGACATTACAGTCACCTCCCGGGCGCCGACCCTGCACATTCTGACTGACGCATGCATGCAGCCACTGACCGACATACACACACATGAGCAAACAAGTGGATACCCCGGGGCCGCTCTCCACGTGCAGGCACGCCCTGGTGCTCCCGAACTTCCCAGAGGCCCCCAAGCGCGTGAGGTCAGAAGTGGGAAGTCAGTACGTCATCGATATACTGGTGAGAGGGAATGGGTGAGCAATGATGGTGTTTCTGATCTATCTATCTATCTATCTATCTATCTATCTATCTATCTATCTATCTATCTATCTATCTATCTATCTATCTATCTATCTATCTATCTATCTATCTATCTATCTATCTATCTATTTGCCTGCTTGTCTGTTTGTCTAGCTATCTATCTAAAAATACCTGAATATTAGTGCGATACTAGGACCGTATAGAATTGGGAAATTTAGGTGCAGAAACCACCGATCGTACATATTTTGACACTGTGACGCTGACGGCTACAACTGTTATCCATTGCATAATTTATTTCCATGCTGGTATATTTTTGTTATAGTATTATGCCAAGATCTGTCTAATGGACATAGATCCGTGTATCTATATGACTGTTTGTTATGTGAAGACATCAGAGCCTGCAAATCTGTCTCTAAAGGTTTAAGCTGCAGAGACCCACTGAAAGATCAAACTCCCAACAAAAGCAAACTAATGCTGTGATTACAACTTAATCTGTTTGAAACTGAACCTTCCACGGGCCAAATTGCCGGGTAGAAATCTTAGCCCGACATTGTAGGCCTTTCACCAGGAGAGCAACAACCAGGTCTAAGTCTTGTTTCAGACAATTGTGTTTGTCAAGAGCTCATTGGGGTTTTAGCCAACCTGTCTGAAAGGGAGGATGACAGATGAAAGTATTACGGTTTAAGTATGGGATCACTGATCAGAGTTAACCCGTTGGAGTGAGTTGCATTATACAACATTACGGTGTAGAGTGTGTGATAGAGGCTTAGACAGATAGGAAGGTGGGTTGACCAAAAGATAGAGGACGCACAGAAATGGATGAGCAGGCAGACAGACAGACAGACAGACAGACAGACAGACAGACAGATAGACTGGCGGATGAACGATCCGACAGATGGACAGAGAGAGAGATGGGCGGATGACGGACGGACGGACAGGCAGACAGACAGACAGACAGACAGACAGATAGATAGATAGATACTCATGCCACTACACATTTCTCACATCCCAAAAAGACATCTCATTCTTTCTGTACATAAATATTCAATCTATCGAATTACGGTCAATCTTATGAGTTTTCATTTAAAGGGGACAGCTGGAAATTGACCTAAACGCAGGTCAAGTACCGTCGTAAATAAAGGATCGCCAAGTTACCAATTACGTGGAATGTGGCGCTTCAGTTAGGCACTTTCTTCTCTCTTTTAAACGCCAAACATTTAAATGCTACCTTTCGTATTATGTGGAAACGTTCAAAACGAAAATGAAAAATAAGGAATTCAGTGCAAAAGAAGTAGGGGCAGAAATGAGGGAGGAGAGACGGATGGAGAGAAGGAAAAAAGAAATGACAGGGGAGAAAATGACGATAAAAGAAAGAGATTCCAACATTTTGCCTGAAACATCGTAAACCAGCATCCTTATTCAGGCTGCAGCCCCATTCATATTTCAACCCTCGCTGCCATCTCTAGCGATTATTCAGTAGAGCACTGTCAATTTCAAGAAAGTTCCGAAATTTTTCCGTTCTGACGAAGCTGAATTTTTTCAGCCTCTCATACTCTTTAGGTACCTTTTGTTAGGGGACCGTAGTGAAATTACAGAGCTGAACAGAAAACACTAGGGGATCGTAGTCTACTTACAGAGCTGAATAGAGACAACACTGAGTTGTGTCCACTGTTCATCTGTAGTTTATAACGTAAGATTAGTCAGCTGATGACAGTGCTAGGTTTGTCCGCAATCATATTTCGGGCTTTCAAAATACTATAAATGTCGCAACCTAAGTTCTTGTTGTTTGTTCTATCTCCATTTTCTGAAAAACTGGAGATCTTTTAGTATGTAGAAGAGGTATAACAAAATGCACACTTTAACACTTGTTTAAAATGCGTTGTGGCACTTATCAAGCTGTTTCACAGTTCCGATTTATTCTAACTCCTTGTCATGATACTAAAGCCGCAAACGTTTAACGTGGAATTTCTCAGTTGTGCAAAACGTGGAGTTGGAACAAACAAGAACTAATGTCGCGATGTGTTTCTGGTACATGAAAAATGGCGCCCACCATTATCCCATCATTTATTTCCTAACGCTGACAGTTGGCTGCAATTTTTCAACTTCTGTCACGGGTGTTACAAAATCTAATGTCGCCCATGCACGGAATCGTACCGAATCTAAAACTGAGTCAAATCCAAAACTGTAAAAAAAAAAACACACGATATATTAACTTTGAGAACACGAGCTAGATTCCCTGTTTCAAAGACGGGTTGTTTAGGGAACCGGATTGAATGACACAGTTACTATATTTAGATTTACGTCATGGGACATTCGAACTGTTCAACGCGGCGGTTAAGCACAGTTATGGACTTTGTACACACTTTTCATGTGCAGTTGATCTTTGTGCCTCGGATGGCCCCTACAAAGTCCATAACAACTGTGCTTAACCACCGCGTTGAACAGTTCGAATGTCCCATGACGTCATCGGTAAATTTAAATATAGTAACTGTGTCATTGTGTAAACAAGAGAAAGGAAGTGAAAGAATTGACCGAACATCTCCCATGTGCGTATACACATGTGTCATTCTTTACAGTAGTGAACTTTCCGCCGATTGGTTCGCGACGCCTTAAGTGGGTCCGGACAGACAAGATGGTGGATATGCGCAATTCTACCTACAGTAGAAATCAAGATTTTTGGGAAAACCCAGCTAGTTGAATGTAGGTCAGCCATCAAATAGCGTGGTGAGTGGAGAAGGTGAGGCGAACAAATGGCCACGAGTAAAGCTCAGACTACTCATATCAACTGACTAGTACGAAATGCAATGTTTGTCTCACTTAAGAGCAAGGTTAAGGTCACAGAATTTGGGAATTTTTTGGTAAAAAATTGGTGAAGCCTATTGTTAAACAGTTTATCAACTCCTGAGACATAGTCCGATTTTAGAGTGTTAACCAATGCTTACATCCTTCAGTTCAAAGACAATTGGTCACTTACTGCCAAATAACAATTCACTGTGCATTACACGTCTACAATGCACGGGCGCACACGTACAAAAGCACACCGGTTAAAGGAAAAATTTTAAAAAACTCTTATTTTTCACGGCTTTATTGCACATTGCTTTGAGGTTGGGATAATCCACTAAACCGATTATCTAAAAAGACCTTATTTCATTAAAATTATCGTTAAGATTTTGCCTTTGCAAACTTTCAATAGAGAGTGTCCTTTGATATCCACGGGTGAGTTGGTACAACTTATAGAAATTCAGCGGCCGTTCAAAGGTTAGATAGCTTTTCATGATCGGAAGTGGCCTCAATGAATTAGCTTTTTGTTGTTGTTGTTGTCGTGTGGTGATGTTGTTTGATGCAGTTGTAGATGATGTTGGTTTTGCTGCTTTTTTGTTTCAAATTCGTATTATTTTCTGGTGAGGGCAGTTTAACAGGAAATTAAATTTTTTAAAAAATAATGATGTTCAAGTGCGTGCAGGTGTGTGTGTGTGTGCGCGCGCGCGTAGTCGCGGATGATGGCGGCCTAAAACATTATTGCCAGTGTGTTTTCACGTGCACTTGCTTTCAGTCTTTTCTTCTGTTGATTATGATTCCTTTTTATTCTTATCATTATGATTATTAATATTACTATGATCGTCCTTAACGTCGTTGTTATTATTATTAAGAGCATATAGTACGTGGTACACACAATTTAACGCATCATTGCATAAAGTTTTCACAATTCTAGGCGTATTACACGAAGTAACATGGCCTGGAATCCCGGTAAAATATGGCACACATCTAACTATAATGTCTTGTTGAGGCGAATTGCAGTGGGCAAAAACGATCTTCTGTATATTTCTCCATATATTTGTTCTTATTTTGAATATCGAAAACGCAGTTCCCTCGCCTTGCGACAAACAACTAGAATCGTATGTTATTGATCATATTACATACATAACATACCATACAGATTATGTAACAAACGTGTTGGGGGTGCAGTGATTCCATTCTCCGATTACAATAGTTTGATCCGATTTCATAATGGAGATTAAGGAATCGCGCATTTGATGTTGTTTTAAAGAAGGGAAAAAATGATCTGGCGTCGTGCTTTTGAAACTTGACAACAGCGAGGAAAATGACATTGGGAGATTTTAAAACTGGTGTCAGACACGTGGATGTAGAAATCGGAGACGGAATAAGTGACAGAAACAAGAGAGGGGGAGGGGCAGATAGAGAGACAGACAGACACACACACACTTACACAGACTGAGATATAGGCAGAAAGAAAGAGATCGTGAAAGCGAGAGATAAAGACAGTGAGAGAGACAGAGAGAGAGAGAGAGAGAAATGGAGAGGCGGTCAGAGAAAGGGAGAGACAGAGGGGTAGGGAGAGAAATGGAGAGAGGGTCAAAGAAAGGGAGAGAGAGAGAGAGAACAAGAGAAATCAGAGAGAAATGGAGAGAGAATCAGAGAAAAGGGGACAGAGAGAGAGACAAACAAAAAAAAGGAGAGAAAGAGAAAGAGAAAGCGAGAGAGAGGAGAGGGAGGAAGGAAGAAGCAGAAGAAAGAACGAGAAAGAAATTTTTGTTTTTAAAAGTAATAAAAACCGGAAAGAGAGTTTTTTTTTTTTTTTTATGGTTCAAATTTGGTCGCTACTTTGACCATTTTTCCCCCCTCTGGCAAGAATGACTGATTAGGCAAGCAGTAACGGGCCAGATTGCATTAGTTCCGACCCAAAAATTATCATATGAAAACCCTCAACATTTACTTGCAGGCACGGGGCGCAGTGAGTACACAGCCAAAGTGTTGTGAGGCACGGGGGTTCCTGGCATGTTTGAAACTGCCTTCATTTGGCGGGTGGGTTATGCAAGCCCACTTCACCTCTGGAATACAAAATGAAGTTTTGTTTTGTAGAACCCCCGAGCGATTTGCCAGTTTTTTTTTCATATCCTAACGTGCAGCTGTTTGTTTGAACCGTCAGAGGAGTCATTTCTTGAGCTCCAGCTTCCCCTCCTTCCCTCCCCGGTTCTTTCCTCAATCCTCTCCCTCAAATCTTTCCTTTTGGGAGAGGCTGGGATGAGATCAGTTGTGGTGGTAGTTTGTGTATATTATATGTGGGTGTCTGTATGTGTGAAAGTAAGTCAAAGACAGCGGGAAAGATAGAGACAGACAAACAGACAGAACACGGAGAGAAATGGTTGAATATGAAAGAGAGAGAGAGAAAGAGAAAGATGGAGAGAAAGAGAGAGCTAAAGAGAGAGAGAGAGAGAGAGAGAGAGAGAGAGAAAGAGAGAGAAAGAGAGAGAGAGAGAGAGAGAGAGGCCTTGAACATGACAGACAGACAGGGAGGAAGTGAGAGAGATTCTCTGTATGTGTGCTTATGTGTGAGTTGGAAAGAGAGTGAGAATACGAAGAGAAACAACTTAAAAGTGAAAGAGAGAGAGGGAGGGAGAGCAAGACAGAAAGAGACAAAGACCTGTTGAACACTATAGAAAGAGAGAGAGAGAGAGAGAGAGAGCGGAAGAGAGAAAGTGAACATGAGAGACAGATAGACAGACAGACAGAGAGACCGGCGCGCACCAGCCAACTTTGATCAGCAGACTAATTGGCTGATGACGTCACAACATTGAGTTTTCAATCAGATCCAACGAGGTGGCTGGTAAGCAAGGTCTAACCAGAGAGTATGTATGTATAGAGAGGTTTCACTATTGACCAATTTGCACTGCGAGACAGGGGAGACACTGCGAAACCACTGTTAGCATGGAGCAGAAAGTAAGTCCCTGTGGTAAACAATATCCGTTTGTGCATTTCCACGGGACGTCAGAACTTACATACGGCTCTAAATAGTTTCAATGAGCCCCAAAATACCAACAAACCACAGTAAACAGATAGGCACACTATCTTTGGTTAAGACGGTCTCTTTCAATTCTTCAATTTCTTGTTTACCTCAGCGACCTAGTTTCGCGATTTGGCGGATGTGAGATCTCTCTATAAATGCATACTCTCTGGTCTAACTTAAGCTATATGTCGTGACGTCATCAACCCACAAGTCGAACAAAGACAATCGACTAATGCGCTATGGGATCTAAAACGTAGCATGCATGTAGAAGTGACAACTGTGAGACGATCAAAACCATGAAAATAATATTTAAAAATATGGAATGGCGAAATACGATCAAATTGCAAAACAGAAAAGGGAAAAAAACATGCGAAACGAAATAAATAATTACAGCAAAGGTAAAATCTATCAATATCATAGGCGGAATAATGTCACACGAGCTGTAGCGAATCTGGAACGTAATGTAAAATATGGAGGATGAGAAAGGGAGTGAGGGGAGGACACAGAAACATAAATATATAGGGAGATGTGTGAATCATACGAATTACCGGGAGTGTGAAGGAATGAGGTTTCATATGTCCCAAGAGGAGGGTGGATTTTTAACCTCTTCTATACAAGGTCAGAAAAGAGCGGTGGCCTCTGGAATAGGTGGTGCGGTGGAGTGGGGAGTGGGGGAGGGGAGGGGGGGGGGGAGTGGTATGGTTGTATGGGGACAGTCACTGTTGACAAAGTTAGTTATAGCGCTATAGACGATCTTTTTTGCCATCCGCAATTCGAAGTAGCAGTGTTTCCTGGTGTAGTATGCTGTTGTTAGTTTTTCCTAATGGATTGTTCTTACAGCGTGTGTGTGTGTGAGCAATGTTCTTACTTGTTGGTAATGTTGTGTGAGCAATGAGCGTGTGTGCGTTAAAGACCTGTAGGTCTTAGATATTGTATTTGCTGTTGTACTGTTACTGAATGCTGTGACAACAAATTTCCTGGAAACAGGATAATAAAGTCATATCTTATCTTATCTTATCTTATCTACCTGGGGATGGGAGTGGGTATGTGTGTGTGTGTTTTTTGGGGGGAGGGCGGCGAGAAGTTGTACTTTTGTTTGAGGATAATTTTTCTGTTGCTTCTTTTATGTAATTATTATTTTTATTTATTTGTTTATTTATTTATTTATTTATTTAAGTATTCGTTTCTTTGTTTTTCTCTTTATTTTAATTATTAATTAATTTATTTATTTATTTATTGTTTACTCGTTTATTTTGGAATGTCGATTCTCACTATATACTGCAAAGGATTACAAATTAGGGTTAGTAGCAATAATAATAATAGTACTATTACTTCTACTACTACTACTACTACTACTACTACTACTACTACTACTACTACTACTACTACTACTATTACTTCTACTACTACTACTACTACTACTACTACTTCTACTACTACTACTACTAATGGTAGTGCTGAAATTGACCCCATTTTGGGTGAAAATTTAAAAACAAAAAAATTCATAACTTTTGAGACAATAAAGATATTTTAAAAATTTAAGAAGTACTGTGTTTAGGAAGACAAGAGCAATCATTTGACACTACTGCCAATATTATACAAGAACTTTGAAATTTTCATTAAACTGCCTATACAGAGTGACTACATTTACTATATTATGTGATGATAACAGCCAGCTGCGTACTATTTATTTGTTGTTGTTTTTTTATATGTTTAACCTTCTTTACATTATTTTTATTTTCATTCGTTTCATGTACTTACTTTTTTATTGGAGGGGGGGGGGGTGAAAGGGATTCTGTCGCAGATTATTGGCCTTATCTTCTATTTGTTTGTTTAATTCATTCATGTATTTTACTTATGATCTTTAATTCAAGAACTGTTTTTTTTTCTTTTGTTGTTTTTTCAGAAGTCGGTGATGGTCAGATTAAGTCATGAAAGTTTCAACAACAAAGTCGGTGATGGTCAGATTAAGCTATGAAAGTTTCAACAACAAATGGCTTGAGTTTAAGACACTGATGAAAAGCTATTGATTTAAAGTGGAAGTGACTTAAAAAGGGAAGGGGGGCGGGGGGGGGGGGACTCTGGGAGAAAGGGAGTGTAATTTTAACAAAATTATTCGAATGGAACATACTGTTTTTCATACTTTTTTTCAAAATACATAATTATTAAGTATCAATTAATGTTCATTTTCATGAGATCAGCAAACAAGATTTTTTTTTTTTTTTAAATATTTGAAACGAATTCAGTTGTAATTTAAGCTGAGTTATCGTTCATTTTTATTAAGAGTTACTGCCTACTGCAACAATATTTTACTAAGCAATTACCTTTTTTTCGTATCTATGAATGACTACGTTGGCGTCTCTGGTTAACATCCTGGGTGTTTTGAAGCTCAGGTGTTGTTGTTTTTTTTGTCTGGGGGTGGGGGGGGGGGTGAGAAGGGGAGAGGGGGGGGGGGTTAGGTGGGTTAGGCTGAGCCTGAATATACAGGGTTGTATGACATTTGGAGCACTACTGCAGATCAAAGAAAGCTGCCATGTGCTATTTGGCGCTCTAAATTCGTTCAAAAGAAAGCCGGCATGTGACAATTGGAGCACTAGCATTTGGGCTGTGATTTTATCGATTAATCCTTAATCAACCTGTTGACTATCGATTACTCTACGTATGTTTTGCAATAACCTGCGGTGGGTACCACAGGGATAGAAAGTTTCTTTATAGGCCTAACCCTAACCCTAATACCAGCGGCGGTGTAGGTGCGCCAAATGTCATACTGAAATTTTATTAATTTTTGGTAGTGCTCCAAATGTCATACTCCAATTTGACCTAGATTTAGGCAGTGCTCCAAATGTCCTACTGCAATTTGACCTAGATTTAGGTAGTGCTCCAAATGTCATACTGCAATTTTATTAATTTTTGGTAGTGCTCCAAATGTCCTACTGCAATTTGACCTAGATTTAGGCAGTGCTCCAAATGTCATACTGCAATTTGACCTAGATTTAGGCAGTGCTCCAAATGTCATGTTTGAAAAATTTTGGTGCTCCAAACGTCAAGCTACCATATACAGATCTGGGTGGGATACGGACTATTGAAAAGTGAAACTTTTATTTTAATACAAAAGAGCAATCCAATTTGATTCCAGGGATATTGAAAAATTAAACTTAAAATAAAATAAACAAAAATACAAAATAAAAAAGTTAAAAAACACCCATGGAATTAAGTAGTGTATATTCTCACGCAGAACAATGACAAAACCAACAACAGAAAATCACCACAGTAACTCTCATATCTGACCAAAAGCAATTCAGCTCAGATGAAAGGAGAAAAAGAAATAAATGAAAAAATAGATAAGTGCGTAAAGAAAGAAGGAAGGACAGAAAGAAAGGAGGAAAGAAACAAAGAAATAGGGAGAGAAAGAAAGAAAGAGAAAGACAGAAAAGAAATAAAAGGAAGAAAGACAGAAAAGGAAGATAGAAAGAAAGAAACCAACAAAAAAGAAAGACAGAAAAGAAAAAAAGAGAAAAAAAAACGGATAGAAAGAAAGAAACACAGGAAAAAAGGAAGAAAGACATAACAGAAAGAAAGAAAGAAAAGACAAAAAGGAAGAAAGACAGAAAAGCAAGAAAGAAAGAAAAGAAAAGAAAAAAGGAAGAAAGAAAAGAAAAAAGGAAGAAAGACAGAAAAAAGAAAGAAATGAAAACAAAAAAGAAAGAAATGAAAATAAAAAAGAAAGACAGAAAAGAAGAAAAGGAAGAGAGACAGAAAAGAAAGAAAGAAAAGGAAAAGGGGAAGAAAGAAAAGAAAGATAGAAAGAAAGAAAGACAGGAATGAAAGAAAGAAAAGAAAGACAGGAAAAAAGGAAGTAAGAAAAGAAAGATAGAAAGAAAGAAACACAGAAAAGACAGAAAGAATGAAAGAAAGAAAAGAAAGAAAGAAAGAAAGAGAACATTTAAAGAACAGAAAATTGCTGTATAAGACGGGAGGCCGGAGAAAGGCAGAGAAATTTTGCCTATTTCCACTGTGGTCGGCGCCCTTTCGAGAGTCTCCCAGGTTGTCACTCTAAGCTCCTGAAACCCATACATAATTTACCGTAAATCTCCTAATAGTGTGTTTCTTCCTGAATACTGCATGTCACTCGCATCCACAACTTTAAAATTTCGTCATCTTGAACAGGGCTTTTTTTTTTTTTCATTTTTCTGTTCACGTTGTCCTTGAGGTTGATGGAGATCAAGAGTGGGGATGATGATGATGATGGTGATGGTGGTGATGATGAAGATGATAATGATCATGATGATGAAGATGATGATGATGATGATGATGATGATGATGATGATGATGATGATGGTGATGATGATGGTGATGATGATGATAATGGTAATGATGATGATGATGGTGATGATGATGATGATGGTGATGATGATCATGATGGTGATGATGATGATGATGATGGTGATGATGATGATGGTGGTGATGATGGTGATGGTGATGATGATGGTGATGATGATGATGATGATGATCATGATGGTGATGATGATCATGATGGTGATGATGATGATGGTGATGATGATGATGGTGGTGATGATGGTGATGGTGATGATGATGATGATGATGATGATGGTAATGATGATGATGATGGTGATGATGATGATGATGATGATGATAATGATGATGGTGGTGATGATGATGATGGTGATGATGATGATGATGATGATGATAATGATGATGGTGATGATGGTGATGATGATGATGATGATGATCATGGTGATGGTGATGATGATGATGATGATGATCATGGTGATGGTGATGATGATGATGATGATGATGATGATGGTGATGATGATGATGAAAAAGAAAATTAATAGTACACTGCTTATAGTGGTCAGAGTGGTGGTGTGATTCCTAATGATTTGTCTAATACTCTATCATGTGTTGCCAATAGACAAACAGAGAGACTGGTCGGTAGATAGATAGATAGATAGATAGATAGATAGATAGATAGATAGATAGATAGATAGATAGATAGATAGATAGATAGATAGATAGGCAGGCAGACAGACAAGCAGACAGACGGACAGACAGTCAGATAGATAGATAGCCTGTTAGCATTTTGAACACAGTTGAAGATACTGTCATTTTCATTTGCCAGAAAGTCTTCTGTAACCTATACAGGTACTGTCTTATTTAATCCCTCCTCCTCCCCCCCCCCCCTTCCCCCACAAGCACACAAACACACCTTCCCTTCTACAAAAGTACTGCACTTGTGATCAGTTGCCACGAGTGACCTACATAATCTACAGCAGCACGTCATTGGTTGCAACTTGCAACAGTGTCTACGATCTCCCAGTGCTTTGCAAACATAAGGAGGACGGGTTTGACAACAGCAGTGCCCCGAGGTCTGAGGGATGCATGAAATGAAAGACTTAGTGGATGCAGAAAATAAGTTGAGGAAAAAACACAAAACGTAAATGACAAAGAAAATGGAGGCACATCAAGAAATAAACAGGGAGGACGAGGAAAATTCACGACAACTTGTTGTCGGTGGACGCTTGCGTCACTCATTCGTTAAAACAAGACATGTTCCCTTAAGCGGGGCTCCTCGCCATAGCCAAATCGGTTTAGGGTAGGACGCAGAGACGGCTAATGAGGTCTTGGGCCCGGGAGTTGGAGGACATTTCAAAATATGGTTGGGGGAGTGATGGCGCAGAAACCAGAACACTGGAGGGAGGGAATGAGGATCAGGGAGGGGAAGGGAGGAGATACAGGGTTTGGAAATGTATGGTGAGGTTGATTGGGAAGCACGTAAGGGATGGGGGATAAGATTGAAGTTTGAGTGGAAGGGGCATGAAGTGAAAGAAAATACAAATCCACAACAAAATGTAGGACATGAAATTGACCTGTTTTGGGTCGTTCGTCTCGCGTACCGGCGAATCGGGGACTTTGGGTGGTTTTTGAGTTACGACTGTCTAATAATCATTGCTGGTGGTGAGATCTGTATTCTCACAGAGTGGCGTATCGATAGTGGGTGGTTGGTGGACGTTTCTGGTAAGATCTCCTTCTGCCATATTGATACATATATTCTGTCTATCATCTTGTTTCTTCCCAGCACAATGTAACCGTTACCATGTCGACGTACTTTCTTCAAACTGAAACTCGAATTCAAACTCAGTCCTATCCAAAAAATGTTACTAGTTTATAACCAGAAACAATTTTGCCATATCGAAATCTTAATTCTTGTTTGTTCCAACTCCATTTTTTGCGCGTCTGAGAATATCGACGTTAACCGTTTGCGGCTTTAGTATTATGATAAGGAGTTAGAATAAATCGGAACTATAAAACAGCTTGATAAGTGCCACAAAGCATTTTAAACCAGTGACAGAGTGTGCATTTGTGATACCTCTTCAATGTACTGAAAGATCTCCAGTATTCCAGAAAATGGAGATAACAAGAGTTAAGCTCGAGATATGTTTGTCTGTACATACCTGAGACGGTAGGCGCTTTGAAACGTGTTGTTATGTCTTTTATTATTGTTGCTGTTGTTATTGTTATCACTGTAACATTTGAGCCCAACTTTTCCAGACAAAAATTTAATATGATTAAGTTTTGGAAAAAGGCGCGCACATCAGTCAGATTTACGCAGGGCGTGCGTGAAATGCGGGTTTTGCTACTTCAGTGAGAGCATGTCTGTCTCTCTTCCGATTTGCTTTTCACCAGTTAATATAGCCATTTCGACATGGAAATCCGCAGACACTGACTTGCTTCAGGAGAGACAGATAGGATGAGTGGATAAATTACCCATTCAGTCTGTCATTCGTGGTTTTATTGATTCACTGACTCAACAGGCTATTCCTCTAACAGGCAATCCGTCCATCCATACAACTATCCATCCATCAGTATGTCCGTCCACACATCCGTCCATTCATTTATCCGGCCATCCACACACCCATCCATCCGACCATCCATCAATCCCCATCTTTATCTGTCCATCAACTCATCGATCCATTCACCTATCCACCTATCTTTTAATCCATCTATCCACCTATCTATATCATTCCGTCTATGTATCCACCTATGTATCAATCCATCTACCAACCAATCCATCCATCCGTCCACCCATCTATTAATCCATCAATGCACAATTCCACCGATCCATCCATCCATCCATCCACGTATCTGTCCATCCATCTGTCCAATCAACCTCCCCCTTCATCCATCCATCACCGTTAGATCATCTTGCCAGGAACAAGTTATTTGCGAAATCTCCCCCTCGGCTACTAGGTTCGGCCAAGTTGGCAATGCTGTGGCCAGCCACACACAAAAACGCCAGCCAGCCTCGGCTCTGCCTGCAGTTTTCCTGCAGTGAAGTACAGTCGACCGCCACGACACACATGGGCCACACTGGCAGGGCAGCGTGACACAATGTGGCCAGGGGCCCCTTTTTTCTCTCGCATTTCCGAACCAAAAATATACATTTTTATGTCTTTGGTTAATTTCTTTCTCACTTTCTTTTATTGTTTTTCTTCTCTTTCACCCCCTTCCCTCTTCCTCTATTTTGGCACCCCAGCAATCGATTCCTCAAGGCGCATGCACTCCCCCTACTCATGTCTCCTTTGCACTCCAGTCGTGTCTCCCCTTTTGGCTTAATGTTCAACTTTTTACTTTTTTTTTTTCTTTCCGAATCTCCGGACAGTTCACTTTTTTCAAGTTACCCTTTCCTTTTTATCCCTTCCTGGCCTCTGCCGAGGACACTACAAATAAATTGAGACGATTTCTGTATTTTCAAGACGCCAATTTCTGTTTAGCAGAATTTTTCCCCCGCTGCATGGTAAAATTTGCAGCGGGTTTCTTGTGTGAAAAAAGAAACAAAAAATCTCTGGCAATAAGCGTAAATTATACAGAGAATAAATCTTCTCCGGTGTCCAGTTCTATCCCCCCCCCCCCCCATTCTCCACCCCATCCCCTCTGCTTTTTCTCCCCGGTTCACCTAAACTTGTTTATTTGATTTTAGATATTTTTATTTATTTTTTATTTTTTTTTATCGTAACCGGTTTGTTGTTGCGGAGAAAATTAAGCTGATGGTTCAGGGAGATGGCGGGTGGACGTTGCGTTGAGGTCAGCAGACTCGTGGCTAAAATTTATAGCTGGATATGCCAGCCACCATCAGATGAGGGGTTGGGGGGGCGAAAAAAAAAGGGGGGAGGGGGGGGGGGTAGATTACAATATAAAGATTGACCCTGCAGGGGAAACTGATGGGGGTGGGGGTCACGTTAGCCCCTGGAAAAAATTACCGTGAATGAGAATGGGGTGGGGGGAGGGGGGGTAGGATAAAGTATATAATGAATGACCTGGAAAAGGGACAGTAGATTAGCATGTAAAAGGTATCAAGGAAAGGGGAGGGCGGGGGTCTCTGCAGAAATGTCTGTCCGTTTGTTCTCCAAAAGTTCAACTCTTCATCGTTTCCCATATCTTCATTATTTTTGCTCTATTCATGATGTTCATTATCGCCAATCCTCCCCAACCCCCTTTCCTTACTTGCCAGCCTTTTCTTCATTTTCCCTCATTTTTCTTTTCTTTCTGTTCTAAATTATTTTTTTCTAGACTTTTCTTGCATGTCGCTGCCCTTTATGCTGCCCTAAATTTTTACTTTAGCAGGTTGAATTATGTCGATTAACCAGTCTGGGGGCTCCTGTCTCATTTCCCAGTGATTATCCCTATTTAGCACAGAATAAAAGTTTTAATCTCAAACTCAAAAACGTCATTCTTGAGTTGATTCATCAACTTTAAGGCTCCTGGCTCGCCGAGTCAAGTTTGGTTTGTCTATAGTTTTTGGTGTGAGCTGTTGAATTGTGGTTTTAAATGGAGTCTCCCTTGTGATGTGAGAGAGGATTTTAATGCTTTTGACCAGAATATAACAAACACAAGATTTTTAAGCAACTCGCTCGGCATTAAATTATTTTACTCTCTACTAATTTAGTAACTGCAGTTCATAACAGAAGTGATACTTTTCTTTAAGGCTGAAATTGTAACTAACTAGGGTCGAGACATAACCAACTCACTCATGTGTGCCCATGGCCATTTTATGAGGATGGTCAAACAAGTGGGGGAGACCAAAGATGGTCAAACTGGCCGGAATGGCCAGGTATGTAGGTGGAATCTTTAGGTAAGGTGGCCGCTCCTTTGAGACCTTGGCTTTGAGGGACAGGGTATGTGAGAAGGACCACCCAGTGGATGAAAAAAAGACCAATGTAGGAAACTGATATTATAACACGATGACCGGCCAGGCTTGAAACATGTTTGTCTTGCTAGTTCGGGCGCGTCAACGGTGTTTTGAGCCAGCTGGGTCCAAACTGTTTTGTCTCAGGTTTTGGCGTGAGATGTTGAACTGTGGTGTTAAGTGGAGTCTCCCTGACCACTGGGGCTTGAAACATGTTTGTCTTGCCAGTTTGGGAGAGTCAAACGTGTCTTGAGTTACATAGAGGAAGGAGAGATCTCGTGCACTGAGTCAAATTTATTTTATCCCAGTTTTTTGGAGTGAGGTGTTGAACTATTTAGTTAACTCATCGTGTGCCGCGAATTTTTCCAGGTTTGCCGATACAGAAAGAAAATAGTGGAGGAGATGAATGAAGACTAACTACAGCAACATTTATTAGTACAAAGTCGATTTTCTTTCTTCCTAAAAACAAAATATAGCCTGGCATTCTTTTGCGCCGATACATCGGTGATTGGCACCAACGTGACCAGTGGAAGAGCTGATATATCGGTGACTGGGACACAAAGACTTAAAGGGGACTTGAAACAAGTTTGTCTTCAAAGTGTCCTGAGTCAAATGACGGAAAGAGAAGCCTAGCCCACGGAGTCAAAACAGACGTAACAACAGGCTTGACCTCAATGCACAATCAGTCTAAAAGCTCTAGATCTAGATCTTTTGCCTGAAGTATTTCTATGGGTCTTTAGGTTTGAGACCCCCCCCCCCCTTCCAAATAAATTTTCAGAAATAAAATAATAATAATAATAACTGAAAAACTTAGTTCATTTCGTATTGATAAGTGGCATAGTAAAATTCATGCTACTTTCGAGATTCCAAAAATCACAGCTTGAGCAAGACAGACGACAAAATCGTTTCACCAGTCTCATCACGACAGTTTTATGACACAAAATGACAGAGCTCACGGTGTGAGCGTTTCTTTGGTCTTTCATGGTCACAGTTGGCTCACACAATACAGTCGTAAAGGCGTAGGGCTAAGCCATACAGAAGTGGACGACATGACATAGTTCACAGCAAAACAAGGGAAGTCTGGGTTTCAGATTAGCGTTCACTGCTTAGTTCAATGTCACAACAGCAGGGCGCTATACTACAACAAAAGTGGAACTGGGCTGGACATGTGGGAAGGATGAATGACAATAGATGGACAAAACGCTGCACTGAATAGCAACCAAGGACAGGTAGAAGAACAAGAGAACGACCAGGAAGAAGATCTCAAGACGACATAAAACAGAGAGGAGAAACATCATGGATGAGGAAAAACATCAGACAGAGAGGAATGGAAATCATTATCGGAGGGCGCTACATCCTGCAGTGGATGAACAATGCCTAGGTGAAAAAGCTGGTGAAAAAGGGTATATTTGCAAGGCATGTTCTGTGTATTCCGGATGACACGTCTATGTTTCACAAGATGGCAAACACCCATTTCGGTGAATCAACTACAAGTTGAAGGTAGGGTAAACTGCAAATACTGAAATCGTAAGTGGCATTCACGTATGTAGACCTCCATGTCTGACTCCTCAACATCACGACATGGAACGAAAAGTTGATAAAAGGATAAGACACAGCAGAAAAAAAAAAAGAAAAACAAAACACGAACGATGTCGCATACTGAACATCTATATTTGGTGACCAATCACCGTTCAGGATATAGTTAGGGAGCCAACCAATGATCAGATACCAATACTAATATAACAGTACCAGAAAAAGAACGCAAACATTGACGCATGTCAAATATCCATACCTTGTGACGAATCGCCTTTCAGGATATATTTAGGTAGCCAATCAACGATCAGATAACAATATATCACCTACAGGTCGCGATGCCCTGATTCAGTGGAAATTTACTGGTGACAAAACAACCATACCAATCAAAATTCCGGATATATTATTATTTAGGTTCACGATGCTCTGATGCAGTGCAAATTTAATGATGACAAAAACAATAATTCTACCGTAAGTTGATAGCCCGTCAGGGCAGCCTTTCAATGTGTTGATTCAAAAACTAATTCTCAATATATTAATATTGAATTCTCTCCCCTGTCATTCGAATTAACTCCCCTTCCATTAGGACTTTAATTCCAGCAAAGCAGGTAAATTTACATTTTGAAACCTGCAATGTGTTGGATTGCAAATGGGACAGTTATTAAATAGATTTAGTTATTGAATACACTGAGGTTTCTCTTTGCCCTGCTTTCTTTTATGTTTTGTTTTATCTTCTCTGGTGTGACAGACAGACAGACAGACAGACAGACAGACAGACCTGGTCTATGTGTACATATCGTTTTTTGCTTTCCTTATTATCGATGACTTTTTTGTGAATATGACGATGATAGTATAGTTGTGTACGCGTTTTTTATTGACCTGTTCTTTCTATCTATCTATCTATCTATCTATCTATCTATCTATCTATCTATCTATCTATCTATCTATCTATCTATCTATCTATCTATCTATCTAGCTATCTATCTGTTTGTCTGTCTGTCTTTTTGTCTGTTTATCTAGCTATCTAGCTATCTATCTGTCTGTCTGCCTGCTTGACTATCTCTCTGACTGCTTATCTATCTATCTATCTATCTATCTATCTATCTATCTATCTATCCATCTATCTATCTATTACTCCATCCAATCCATGGGTCTATTTATCTGTCCACATGCCTATCTGTATGTCTATCTATCTATTCATCTTACATGAATCACTGTTTACGTGTTGTCTATGTTTCCCATCCCCAGTGTCCATCGCTCCCATATGTCTCATATGCGCCTGCTAAAAAAATTATGAACCCGCATAAAATTTCAATACATGAAGGTCACTGATTGCAAATGCCGACAATTTAAAAAAAGAAAAAAAAAAAAAAAGCTACATGAAACAAAATACCAGAAACATCAACCAAAGAAAATTTATATTCTCTCAAAGAAAAGGCAAAACAAAATGCGCGGGAAAGCTTTAACCAGATTTATTCGTCAATGCATAATATCCACACTTGCAGCCAAAATTAAATTATGTTGCACTAGGGAGGTTAAAAAATCTGGCAATAGATTATTTTCTCCACTGTATCCCAAGAGCCAGGGTTGTCACAATGTTCAAGCCAAAATTGAAAAAGATTTTTTTTTTCCTTTGGCTTTTTTCTTCCTTTTTTATATTTTTATTTTATTATTATTTTTTTTTTTTGAAATGAAGACGACGACCGATAGAGAACCCGGGATCTATAGAAGAGAAATAAAATTCTGTCAGAGGCAAGAGAAATCGAGAGTGAAGCAAAAAATGTGAAGGGAAACCGGGAGCGGAATCAGAGCCAAAAGGAGAAGAATCGGAGTAAAAAACGGGCCAAACTGGCATGCCTGCATGCACTTCTGACCAAATAAAGCTGGGGTGAGGGCAAGAAAGAGTTATCTGGTGTTCTTTAATTTCGCACCACCATAATTCTGTGTACATTTACTTCTCTTTTCCTCCTTTTTTTTTCACTATGAACGGCCGTTTTCTCATCTTTTGCATATTTCATTTTTCTTTTATAATCTTGTCATACATCTGGCTATAAAATCACACTACTTTTCTGGTGCGTGCGCATGTGAGGCTGTTAAGTCTTTTGTGAAAAGATGTATGTATTTTTTTGTTTTGTTTACACCCCATAAATGATAGATATGCGACATTGGGGTATACATTTTGGTGTTTGTATATTTTGTGTGCGTGTCTGTGTAAAGAGACATGGGATATATTAGAGATGGGGGATTGGGAGTATGCGTGTGTGTATGAGGGATAAAGAGATTTGCATTTATCTGATATTTATGTAGGTAGGCAAGAAAAGAAAACCGTATAAGCGACTATTTCGGTTTATCGCAACAGAACCACCACTGCATTTTAACATTCAGTCAAGTATGTGAGTTGGTCCAGTATTTCTCTTTCTCTCTCTCTCTCTCTCTCTCTCTCTCACTCACACGAATACGCACACACAACACAGTAATACTACAGTCCTCCTTTCTTCCCCCCCCCCCCACTTCATCTGTCGTAAATACAGCTATTCACAGTCATACACCACCCTCTCCCCCCCCCACCAACCCTTCTCCCCTCAATGATCACACCCCTTCATGAACTTTCCGAGAACCCACCCCCATCCCGACCCCCCGAAACTCCACAGTTGACCTGATTTTTATGATATTACACATTTTTTTGCCTTCATCTCTCTGTCCTGTTTGCATGCAAGCATGCGTCTCTGACCATACAGAGGGGACGATCAAGGCTCAGCGCTACAACCTGCTATCTGCATCAACTTGACTAGGGCACTCCATGCTGTTGCACTAGTTTTGTTTTTGAGACTGTTTTCCTTCCATTCTGCATCTTTCTTGAACGTCAAACAGAGTCAAATCTTTCTCTTCTTTCACTTTTTTTTTTCTTCCTTCATTCTTGTTGATCTTCCTCTCTCTCGCCCTGTTTCTTCTTTTCTTTTCTTCTGTCGTTTTTCTGGCGTATATTTTTTCTGTCCTCCTCGCCACCAAGAAGCGCGTGCTCCTGGCCACATCAGTGTTGACGAATGAATGCCAAAGGATGCTATCTCGTGATAATTCTTGCCCTCTGTCTGCGAATTTTTTTACATTTTTTTTTTAGCTTTTTCTACATTATGATTATCAACTGGCTTTTGTTAGGGGACCGTAGTCCAATTATAAAGCTCAGTAAAGAAAAGACCGAGTTGTATTTCACTGTTCAGCCATAGCTATACTGTGTACAAATTTACTACCACGGTCCCCTAACAAGAGGAAAAATTACTTATAGAATCCCATCATTCAATTGCGCCATGTACACATTGCATGTTCTAAATTCGAAATGAAACTGCCTTTCTGTACCCTCCTCCCGCCAAAGTTAAAAAAAAAAAGAGAGAGAAAAGATAAAAGAAATAATTAAATTCCTCTAGAAAGCTGACACACTCAGTCTTTTCTGAAATTATATTTTCGCATGGACAATAATATCGCCGTCAGGTCTCACGAACAATTTGTCTTTTTAATTCTTATGCAAAAAAAATTTATGTATGTATTTATTTGTTTATTTATTTATATATTTAATTATTCGCTGTGAGGTGAAATGGCGAGCACTTTATTTGTCCACTGTCGTGGAAGACAATCGGGAAAAACCCGAGCCATATCAATACTAAAAATAAAAAATAAAAAAGAATTGACATTTCCAATCTTAGTTCTTGTTTTTTCTATCTCCATTAAAAAATTTTTTTTCTGAAAAACAGGAGATTGTTTAGTATGTAGAAGAGATATAAAAACACACACTTTGACACTTGTTTAAAATGCGTTGTGGGACTTATCAAGCTGTTTCACAGTTCTGATTTACTCTAACCCCTTATCATGATACCAAAGCGGCAAACGTTAAACGTCGAATTTCTCAGTATGTTGTGCAAAGAGAGTGGACCTGGAACAAACAAAAACCAGAGTCTTCATAATAATGTCTAAGTATCTGGAATTTTCAGCGGGTTTTTTTTTTTGTTGTTTTTTTATCGGTCTTTTCATGTCGTTTCCGGGGGACACAGAAACTGACTGAACTAAATTTGATCTAATGAAAGTTTTGTAAATTTATTAACCATCCAAATTTCAATACGTCTCAAATTTGGTAATTTCGAGACAACTGTCACACCAAACAAAAACAAAAAAAATGACAAAATGACAAAAGACTTGCCCAGAAAAGTATAAAAGTGGCAAAATGGATTGAAATCTGGCCAGTTGCCAGCCGATCAGTGAATGAACAATCCGGCAAGTCAGACATTGTCTCAGGAGACAGTGACGTGGAGATTGGGCCAATCTCGGGGTGTGATAGAAAGTAAAGGACCAAATAACCGAAACAAATAGTTCCATCAGGCCATTTTCCTTCAATCCTTCTTCCCCCCCCCCCCCAATTCTTTCTTTCTTTCTTTTTCTTCCACTTCACTTTCCGTTCTTTCCTTTTCCAAAGTCGTTTCATTCCCAGAGTAAGATTTCTATCTTTCCCAAGGGAATACGGGTCTATTTTGTTGGGGGTAAACGTTCTCCCAAATTTTCTTTCTTTTTTTTTTTTCATTATTTTTTTGGTATTTCGTCACTCTCAGAGAATTTTCATCTTTTTTTAATATTTTTTTAAAGTTTCTTCATTTTTCGGTATTCCGACACACTTTCGGAGAATGTGGCTGAGGATTAATTATGAGATAGTGTTTAAAAAAAGAAAAAAAAAAAGGAACAATCCAAAAGAATCATAATTTTTTTATAATGGATTAAGTTACCAATGTCACGAGAAGAAACAGTTTTTTTTTTTTTTCTTAATGTCTGGAAAAAGTGTCAAAAATGACTTATGCCATTATCGTAGAGCAGTGACGATAACGCAAATGACAGGACAGAAGGAGACCCTAGCAGAGGCACCCACCAGCCACCCACCAGTATCGGGGTGACAATGACCCAGTTGTAAGCTGCCCAGCCTGAGAGAGAGTCCCCATGCCGATGTCCTCCTGTCCACGGAGGTCAGTGACAACATGGCATAGGCATGCATGGCTTTCAGCTCCAGCAGATAGACGGGTCTAGCAGATACAAATAGCCCAGGTCCAGGAAGACGGGAGGGGGGCGAGCTGGGCTGCACGCTAAATTGGAGATGCTTACGTCAGCTCAAGAAGATTTGACCGCGGGCAGGGTGCAGTCAAGTGTGTGTGTGTATGTATGTGTGTGTGTGTGTAAAAAAGGGCCAAATACACCAGCCTATACTCCTGTGTGTGTGTGTATGTGTGTGTGTGTGTAAAAAAAGGGCCAAATACACCAGCCTATACTCCTGTGTGTGTGTGTGTGTGTATAGAAAAAAAGGGCTGTATACACCAGCCTGTAACGCACGAGTGTGTGTGTGTGTGTGTGTGGAAATGTTTCTGTGTGTGTGTTAGGGAAGAGAGGGAGGAAGTGTTTGCATGGCAGGAAGAAAATGTGAGATTAAGGGCAAGAGGACAGGAGAGAGGGGGAGTGATATATAAAAAAAAAAAGGGGGGTCGGGGGTTGGGGGGGTGGGTGGGTGAGTTAATGATATAACACGGGAAAGGAGAAATTGAGATTGGGAAAGGGAAGGATAAAAATAAAAAAAAAAATTAAAAGTGTCACCTCGCACCAATGGAGACAGAGCAGGGAGGACAAGAGGACAGTCGTGGAGGAGGAGGAGACGTGGAGGAAGAGCATAGGGGGGGAAAAAAAGGAAGGGGCAAAAAATTAATGTCCTGACCGCTGAATTCCAGGAACAAAAATTTTTCCATATCACGGACGGGAGACAACTCTGATGGGGAAAAGAAGGTAACTTCGGTGGCAGGAGAGAGAGAGAGAGAGAGAGAAAGGGACAGAGAGAAAGGGAGATAGAGGGAAAAAAAGACAGTGAGAGAAAAAGAGACAGAGACAGAGGCTTAGACAGAATAGAGATTAGAGAAAGAAAGACAAGAGATCTAGGAAGAAAGAGAGAGACAGACATAGAGAGAGAAAGAGAGACAGAGAGAGAGAGAGAGAGAGAGACTTGTTATATACAGAGAGGCAGACAGAGATTGGGAAGGGGGGGGGGCAATGACGGAGGGAAGGTGTATTACCATTTTGCATTGTTGGACCTCAAACTGATATAAGATAAATACAATATTAAGTGTCAATAACGAATGAAATTATTTGAAGCCCTTGGTACCAGTACCAGATAGTGACAGCAGTGGCTATCCAATGTTTTCTTGTTAAAAGACATCTATCCGTCCTCAACCCTAACTCCAACCCAATCATCAAACTTGACTGGAACGTTAAATACTAACGGAAAAATCTCGTCACTATTGATACTCGTGTCCACGGCCATCTTGGAACCGGAAGTTGTGCCAGGAAAGATAGATAGTCTAATGATTGGTAAAAAAGTTGGAATCTACTAGAGTATACATTCGCAGGTCATATGGCAGCATCCGGCTAAATGTGATTGGATCTGGGGAAATCGGGCTACGGTGGAAAATCAAATTCCTGGGAAAATCCTCCCAAAATAAGGAAAATTTTTCAATGGAAACTGAGATTTGCTTATTATATGAAAGATTGGCCATTTTTCTGCATTCGGCTCCAACATTTTGTATGAAATCGTCTTAAGAAATATTTTATTTTGATTTTTTTTAAAGGAGTATAAAAGTTTCACCCTCAGCGCAGGTTTTGTCAGATCGACCCCCAAATAGTCACTCTAAAGTAACAGGTGACTTATTTTGCGAGAAATTTCACAGTGACTGTCAGTTTTATAGAGCTCCAACTTGAGATAGAATTCCACATTGTAAAACATTGTCATGTCGTCCTATGTTCACTTCTAGCGACCTCTGTTCTTGTTTGTTCTATCTACATTCTCTGAAAAACTGGAGATCTTTTAGTATGTAGAAGATGTATATAACAAATGCACACTTTGACACTTGTTTAAAATGCGTTGTGGCACTTATCAAGCTGTTTCACAGTTCTGATTAAATTTATTCTAACTCCTTATCATAATATCGAAGGAGCAAACGCTTAACGTGGAATTTCTCAGTTGTGTAAAAAATGGAGTTGGTACATACAAACAAGATCTACTGTCGTCTCATACCAGAATTTGAATGTCCAGGCTTAATTCCGTACCCACGTCTGTTTGTTTTTTCTCCGCTGCCGTTTGTCTCTCACAAAAAAATGCGACATAATATCTTTTCTGCACGCGTGGTCTCAAATTTTGTATCAAATTTTACAGACCTTAACGTTACTTCTAAAGAGGAGAGTTCCGCGTTTGATTTCCAAGAACGATAACTGGGAGGAATTGTGGGTAGACACTCGTGAACAAACATGACAAATTGGCATAGAATGTTTTTATTGTTTCATCTGTCAGGTTTTTTGGTATAAATATTTCTGATCTGCCGGTTAAGCTATCCATTTTGAGAGGCGGAGGGGGGGGGGTGAAGGAAGGGCAAGGGGCGGCACCCTTGGCAGACATACAGACGGACAGAGATGGATTGATATGTTACAGGCTAGAAGGCGGAAAAGACAGACTTGGATAAAAAACAGACAGACAAATTGACATAACAAACTAAGAAAGAAATGCCGATGAATATCACAGACCTGGCAGGCGGAAAGACAGACTCGCGTAAGAAAAAAACCCCAGCAACAACAACAGAAAGACAAATGATAGACAGCATGGGGAGAAGAGGTGTCCAGATATTCAGGAAAAATCGAAAAGCTATTTCTCTTTATCAAAATGAAAAGCTAATGTATTTTATATCAACCAGTTTTCAGGCGTTTTCCCCCTAATGAGACGTAGGTGTCGCTGCGGGAACTTAGCGTATCTCCACAGCGGGCCAGGATTTTGTCAGGGCCATGCGCTAAATGTCCCGGATGTGGACTCCCTGGCGACTTGTGACGTCACTGTAAGTATATTGACAATCACTCTTGTTGGAGAAAGGAAGTTTTTTTTGTTTTGTTTTTTTATTCTAAAATCACACCCCCCCCCCCCCCCCCCCCAAAAAAGCATCTTTCCTTTCTTTTTGCTGACAGAACACAAAATAGTGCACTGTTATTCTGGCCAGTTTGCCAGTCTAAACCAAAAAGGGTTAATTATGCCAGCTTGTCATATTGTACTGGCAGGGAGTAGGGAAACAGAGGGGGGGGGGGGGGGGGAAGAGAGGGAGAGAGAGAGAGAGAGAGAGCGAGAGCAGCAGGGAAGGCCAGTCCTGGATACCTCAGTCAGTTTTCACTGTTAACTCTTTTCCAACATTGACACAAAAAATGTAGAATTCAATTCTAGAAAACCGTCACAGTTGACAGTTACTGCCTGGAGGTTATTCATTGCCCAGTTCTTAACAACTGTCAGGACATTGGGTCAAGCTGACCCCAGGTCTGTAAGTGATCTTGACACTGATTTCAATTCACTGGCGCAACGTCGTCTTGAAATACTTGGAAATAATATATTTATTTGGGGAATTCTAAACATTGTGAGTTCATCTTGACGACACCAAAATCACTTCCAGTTACAACAGCTATTCTACTTTTTCCAAAGCTTGTTGTTATGGGGGCGTAGTATATTTACAAAGCCAAATTGAGAAAATACTATGTTCACTGTTCCACTATAGCTTTCTATGCAAAACACTACGTTCCCCTAACAGCAGCTTTTTCTAAATTCGACATGTATCAAACTTTTATAAGTTATGTCTATATTTATTTTTTTAAAAACTATTTTCGGTACCAGAATTACTCCAGCGTCGTTAATTTTGCTATTTCGTCCATTTGTGTTCCATAAATTGTGGTGTGTTTGCACTTTCGTAATGCGGTCAAAGACATGAATGATAAACTAGGCGTAAGGTCCATGGCGCATGGAAGCAAGACTTCTTCGTCTTGATTTTACTGTGAGATAATGGACCGTGGAGTTAAAACTTAAACTAGACATAAGGTCCATGGCGCATGGAAGCAAGACTTATTCGTCTTGATTTTACACTGTGAGATAATGGACCGTGGAGTTAAAACTTAAACTAGACATAAGGTCCATGGCGCATGGAAGCAAGACTTATTCGTCTTGATTTTACACTGTGAGATAATGGACCGTGGAGTTAAAACTTAAACTAGACATAAGGTCCATGGCGCATGGAAGCAAGACTTATTCGTCTTGATTTTACACTGTGAGATAATGGACTGTGGAGTTAAAACTGGACCTCGCGCACGGTGAGACTGAAACAAATTAGTCTCGTGACTGTGTTTAGGTCTGGATTTGAAGGTTTTCTGTCACTGACATTTACACCTTTTCTTCTTTTTATTCTTCCTCTTGTGCTAGTGACTCGTTGTTGTTTTTTTTTTAGAATTTTGCCCGTGCAGCGGCCTGTCCGGCCTGCTCTTTTCGATTTCCAACTGCCAAGGTATCTTTAACGTGCGCAAACTCAGCGTACACGGGCCCTCCGAATTTTTCGTCCTTGTCCGAGAAGACTAGGTGCTCAATCCTACCTACCATAGGATCAGGGACAGGAAACTATGAGAAAAATCCCCAAATTCCAACATGCCGGCACCGACAGGGATTCCAACCCGGTACCTTCGGTATGAGAGGCGAGCACTCTGCCTCTAAGCCACTGTGTCCCCTCGCGTCCGTCTAGCTAGTTGATTCAAATGGAGTTCAAATATTATGAATCAAAACTGACGTAAGACAGACGTGACTCATAACGCTCTGACCGCTTTAGTATGACTGTGCTATTTACATTCTAAGTCCTAGAGCTGGATAGGGGAAATGGGAGAAAAGCCCACTATGTAGGTTTGTAGCACTGGCAAAGGATGAAGGATGAATACTCCTATAAGCCACATGCTGTCGTGTTGCTACACTCATTTGGCTGTTACAGGAGTCTTCCTCCAAAGGTAGACACAGAAAAAAACTTATTGGAACTTTAGACAATGTCAGATTTGAGACATTATAATCAAATGTGGAGGAAACTGGAGTACATTATTACTGTTCTTCCAAAATACAATTTAAAAAGAAATTGGTGGAAAATCTGTATTTGAACAATTTCGTGAAAGAAAAATGACCCAAAAATTCCAAAGTTCAAATTTATTCATGAAATTCTTAAAATGAGTTCAAATCGTCGGAGGGATATTTTGTTTTTCTATTAAAATCTGTAATAAGAATGATTTTCAAGCAGTTTTTTTATTTTTTTGGTTACTATTCTCATTTTCTGAGCTAAACGACCACTAAAGAACCACCTCTGCTAAACGGCCACTTGTAGAACGGCACTAAAAAAGCTGGACACGTATGAACAGGTTTGTTTTTGTTTGTTTTATTTTTCCGTTTTCTGAGCGTTATATACCCTGTGCTAAACGACCAAGTTTGGACCTGTAGTAAAAAGGTTGACCGGTTCAGGCAGGGCGTTTTTGTTTGTTTTATTTTCCCATATTCTGAACGTTCCAGGTATACCCTGTGCTTAACGACCAGTTTCAGAGTTGCAGTAAAAACAAAGGTTGGGCCAGTCTGGACAGTTTTTACTTGTTTTCTTTTTTTATTTTTTCCCATTTTCTGGGCATTTTATACCCTGTGCTAAACGACCACTTGTAGAGCTGCAGTAAAAAAGGTTGGCCGGTCTGAGCAGGTTTGTTCTCGAGCTCAAGTTTCACCTTGTGGCTTTGGAAGAAGAAGAAAACACGTCTCCTCATGCAACAGTTTCGCACAAAACACCGATTGGGCCCCTTCTCGGCCCCGTTTCTCCTCCCGAAAAACCCCAAAAGTAAACAAAAAAAAAATGCCCCAAAAAAGAGGAGGGAAAAAATTGGAAGAGGGTGGGGGGGGGGGGGGGAAAGAAAGAAAAGGGAAAAAAAAGAATATAAAAAAAAACAACTGAAAAACATCACCCAAAAATGGATTTTCAGCTCGATCTAAGCCCCTCTTGCACGTGCTCGCCTGGACCGTGATGAGCAGAGCGCCACTGTAAATTGGGATGGCTTACGTCACTCTCTTTTCCTCTCTCGTCCTCTCTCTCTACCCGACATGCCTTCACGAAATTGACATGCGCAGTCCAGAGAGGGGGGGGGAGGAGGAGGGGGAGGGAGGGAGGCAGGGGATGGAATTGGGAGCAGCAGATGCATGTGTGTGTGCAATGGGGGCCCTTTCTGTTTTCTTGATTATTCTTTTTTCTCCCTCTTTCTTTCTTTCTTTCTTTCTTTCTTTCACGCCACTCTCTCGCCCTGTTTTCGTCTTCGACAATAACCTCCATCGGTTCTTCAACTTCTGAGAAGACATGCCAAGACGAGGAGGTTTTTGAGGGAGGGTAGTTGGGGGCTAAATCAAGACATGGTGTAGGAGGCGGGGAGGGAGGGAGGGAGGGAAGTTGGGGGGGGGGGGTCTTATTTCCTGCTGATTGGAGGATGTCTTTAGAGAAGAAATTAGAAAGAAGGGCAAGGCTGACATAAATTAATTTGGATACCGAGAACGGGAGTCGAAATTGGGGGATAAGGAAATGCCAGAATGTAAAAGATGGGAGGTTTGGGGGTGGGGGGGAGGAGGGGAGGGGACAGGGAGAGGCACCGGGTGGTTCCAGTTGAGGGGTGAGGGGCGGGGAGTAACTTGTCACTTGAACGTGAAACTTTGAATAATAAAAAAAACATGGGGTGGAAAAATTGAACATGATCTCAGCAAAATGAAGATCTAGGGCATGAGGTCATGAGGGGGAGAGAGGGGTGGCAGTTGCATGTCAAAGCTAGGAGAGACTGCTCAACATGCATATTTAGGGTCTTCTCTTAAAGAACGCCCCCCCCCCCCACCTTGAAGAAGGAATTAAAAGCATAAAAAAAAAGGAACGGATGCGACAAGAGCGAGGGGCGACAAGAAGTAAGGAAACTTGTTACGTTCCGCGGAGTTCTGGAGTTGTCTTCTTTCATTATACAGGTAATGGTTGTGGTGATAACGAAGGCAAGGAGACCGCAGAAGACGAAGATGAAAGACATTGGCAATAATGAAAAAGTGGGTAGCGGGGGGGTATTAGATAGAAGTTGGTGGGGAGGGGGTGGGAAAAAAGAGCGAGGGTACGGATCCGGGTAAGATGCATGGGAAAAAATGTGGAAAACAATTTAGAGTGAAGCCTGTTGCGTCAGCAAACTGGAGAGAGAGAGAGAGAGAGAGAGAGAGAGATGGGGTGGGAAGCGGTGTGTGCAGGAGTTTGTTGTTGACAAAGATACATGGGGACATTGTAGGAAATAAACAGCCAAACGAAATAATGCTGGACTTATACAGCGATGGAGTTGAGAAGGAGGAAGGAATTGAAGAAAGATGAAGAGGTGTGTAAGAGAACAAACAAATCAACAAACATTCAAATGAACATACAAGCAAGAAATACAGAACATAAGGCCCAGCATGTCAAGTTGGATCAGAGGGATGACTTCGTTCCTACGCAGATCCGCTGGTTACGACGTCGCGCCGATGTAGGTTTGGCGTAGGGAATCCGCCCTTATGATAATCCTACCGATCATACGGAAAATCTACCTCGGATTGACGGTGGGTTACTGTTTGGGTGTGTAAGAGAACAATCAACAAGCAAAGATACCTGCAAATAAACATACAGGTACAGAAGAACGGAACATAATGCCCGATGTTCCCTAGTCGATTTTGATCGGACACTAGTAGGATGGCGTCGTCAGAACATTGAGGCTTCAATGAGACCTTGGGCATAGACCAACTACTTAGATAGTGAGGTCACGACATTGAGTTTTCTAAATTTATTATGACCTCACGCATTGCCCAAACTAGTTGGATGATGACGTCAGACATTGAGGGTTCAATGAGACCTCAGGCATCAGTCAACTTATTGGATCTCATCTGAAAACTCAATATTGTGACGTCATTATTCAACCAGTTTGGTCCATCAAACTCGGCTAGTGCCCGCAGGGTCAAAAACGACGCAGCCAGCAACCTTACATGGTTCCTATGTGTAGATCCGCCGACTCGACATCGCGCCAACATCGATCTGATGTAGGGAATCCGCCCTTACGGTAATCCTACCCACCCAATGGAAATTTACGTCATATTGACGTCGAGATGCCGACTGGGAAAACTGCAATATTCAGTTTCAGTAAAAATTCTTTGACATTTTTCATGGCCTAATTGGAAATTGGTCAAGTTTATGAGAACGTTTGAGAGTTCAGACCTTTTTTGAATTATTATTATTTTATAATTATGAAATAGCACACAAGTCACGGGTGTGCCTAACATCTGGTAAAGCAAAAAGCTCAACTCTCCAGCCACATTTCGTCCGAGACACAGAATACTATGAGACGAACCATTCCTTCTCCCACTATTATGTCCGCAAATTACGCGCGTATAAACACGGTGAGTACTAGTCTTTTTCGTTCAGTTATGAAGAGGTGTGGTGTGCATTGTTGACATCGATGATATGCGCGCAAGTCGACGGACGGAAAACCACGAGTACATTGGTCTCGGCATTCTATGTGTCGGATTTCGCTTCCTTGTCGTGTTTTTGCATGTTGTACGCCTTTGTTGGTTTCAGTGTTGTAAATTGAATGTAGCCAGCGGAATGATAAGATTAGTGGGAAAAACGTATATGCTGGGGTTGGTGTTAAGGGACCGTAGCCTAATTACAACGCAGGATCAAGAAAATACTGAGTTGTGTGCACTGTTCAGTTTTCGTTTGCTATGTATAATATCACGGTCCAATAACAGCATCCATGTGGTGATGTCCTTGGATTGTGAACAATAAGTCCTTACGTGAAGAGTTCTCCTTAATTTATGTGAACATTTCCTAATCTCAGTTCTTGTTTGTTCCAACTCCACTTTTCGCACAACTGAGAAATTCGACGTTAAACGTTTGCGGTTCTAGTATTACGATAAGGAGTTAGAATAAATCGGAACTGTGAAACAGCTTGATAAGTGCCACAAGGCATTTTAAACAAGTGTCAGAGTGTGCATTTGTTATACCTCTTCTACATATTATACTAAAATAAGATTTTTTTTTCAGAAAATGGAGATAGCAGCACAAGCCAGAACTAAGGTCGCGACTTGTTTGACAAGGGCTCTTTTTCTCTGAGCTCTCTCAATGACGTAATGTAGTCTCGCTCTCCTAGGAGTTCATTTTTGTTTGTTGTTGCTGGTTATTTTAAAAAAGACGAATGGTGTTTCTCTCAAATATTATCTGATGGGATTCCGTGTCTGAATAATTGAAACCAACCCTTTTTTTTGGGTGAGCTTTTAAGATAATTAGTGTTGTGGATAAAGGTTAGGCTTAAGATTAATGGGTACTGTTGCCTTTCAATGCTGTTATTGGTACATGTACAATGTAGTCTAATTACAAATCCGAATAGAGGAAACACTGAGCTGTGTTCACAGTTCCTCTACATCTTATAAAATACTCTAGTTCCCAAGAACTGAATTTGAGGCAGTAGGATAGTAACAGATAGGTGCAAAGAGCTTCTTAAATTTACGACCAGTAAGTCAGTCGTGCAAACGAATGCTCTTCAAATCCACACGCAGAAACCGTTTGTGATGTCATTATGTGAACGATTGCTATTAAATGAATAATGTTGTCCTTATGTGAACAGTCATCTTAGATAAACAGTTCAATTGTCAAAAGCACCAGAATTATTTTTTTTCAATAGTTTCCCAAATTAATTATCACATCAATGTGGCTTCGAGGTTCAATATACATCTTTCGTTTTTGTATTTAGTGCTTTATGTTCGCGCGGTCATAATTATTTTTAAAAGTAGCATTAATATTTCGTTGACTGTCATGTCACAAGCAATTATACCAGGGAAATCATTTTAATTATGTTACGGTCATGTTACGTCATTATTCAACCAGTTTGGTCCATCAAACTCGGCTAGTGCCCGCAGGGTCAAAAACGACCCAGCCAGCAACCTTACATCGTTCCTATGTGTAGATCCGCTGATTTCGACATCGCGCCGACTTAGGTTTGATGTAGGGAATCCGCCCTTACGGTAATCCTATCCACCCAATGGAAATTTGCGTCATATTGACGTAGAGATGGAAAACCGGGAGAACTAATATTTAGTTTCAGTAAAAATTCTTTGGCATTTTTCATGGCTTAATTAGAAATTGGTCAAGTTTTATGAGAAAGTTTGACAGTTCAGACCTTTTTTGGAATTATTGTTATTTTATAATTATGAAATAGAGCACAAGTCACGGGTGTGCCTACCATCTGGTATAAAAGCACTTGATATATTCCACATTAAGGATTAAGGATTTATCCACAACACTAGGGGACAAGGTGGTCTAGAGGCAAGGTGTTCGCCTCTCATGCCAAGGGTCCCGGGTTCTAAACCCGGGCAGTGCAGGCATGTTGGAAAGTGGATTTTTCTCATATTTTCAAGTCCCTGGTCCTATTGGGGGGTAGGATCGAGTAGTTCTTGGAAATTGGATTTTTCTCATATTTTCAAGTCCCTGGTCCTATTGGGGGGGTAGGATCGAGTACCTAGTCTTCTCGGATAAGGACGAAAAAATTCGGAGGGCCCGTGTGCACGTTGCGCACGTTAAAGATACCTTGGCAGTTGGAAATCGTAAAGAGCAGGCCGAAAGGCCGCTGCCCGGGCAAAATTGAAATTCATAGATTAAAATTTATCCATGTCATCTCCCCCCCGCCAGAACAAGAAATAATAAAACAAGTAAAGTGAGGTGTAAATGCCAAGGGCAGCGAACCTCCTAAAATAAAGACCTAATCACATTAAGGATCGGACATTCGCGTAAGGATTTCGCTTCGAAAAAGAGACCCACTTCATTAAGTCTTTGGTTGTTTTGTTGGGTTTTTTTTTTTTAATGACATACGCAGATTTTATAAGAACTTTCTGTTGCAAACTGCCAACACTGTTAAAAGCACAACCAAAATTTAAAAAAACAAAAAAAATTCACTCAAAGTCATCTGTACAAAAGGAGTCTCCGTTTAACCCCTTTGCCTATCTCAAAAATAAACAACAACAAAAAAAAAAACCCCCACCGCCAACAACAACAAAATATCATTGTTGCTAAAAATCGTCAGTTATTTTGGCAAAGAATGTTGTAGACACAGCAGGAAATCTGATAGGTGATCTTTACAGTATCAGAAATTAGTCAGTATTATTTGTCACTCTGCGGTAATAATGTCAGCAGTTTTAAGTTGTATCCTCCCCTTCTCCCCCCTCTCTCTCTCTCTTTCTGTCTCTCTCATCCCTCCCCCCCCCCCCTCTCCTCTCAGTTTTTCTCTTGAGCTATCTTACTTTTTCTTTCATCTCTCTCTGTTTCTCTGCCTCTCTTTTTTTTCTCCGACATTCTTCCTATTTCGTCCGCACTTTCCTCCCCCCGTGTCTCACTTTTCGGTCGGTCTCTCTATCTTTTTTCTCTCATTCTCTCATGTAACAGGAGATCAGACAGTCAAAATAAAATTGTATTAAGAGCTGAGGTCAGTCATGAAAGGATAATTTAAAATCTCAGAATAGCCGGAGAAGAGAGGGAGAGAGAGAGAGAGACAAAGAGAGAGAGAGAAAGAGAGAGAGACTCCCTTCAGACAAACAGCCGTGCTAAATCAGTGCAGCATTGAATTCCACACGTCATAAAACAACAACAACAACAGCAGCAACGGGAGAGGAAAGAGAGAGAGAAAGAGAAAGAGAGAGAGCGAGAGAGAGAGACCTCCCTTCAGACAAACTAACAGCCGTGCTAAATCAGTGCAGCATTGAATTCCACAGGTCATAAAACAACAACAACATCAACAACATCGACAACAACAAAACCGCCTGTCTCGTTAATGACTCCATTTTATTTCACTGATGACGTCACCAGCATTGTTTTTGTCTCTCAATGTCTGAAGATGCGGGAATTTCACTCTAAATCCCAAGGGAGCGAAAGGGACAAGGGAAGGGGTCAGCCTGGCGCATCAGCTGTTTCCCATGAAACTCCAATACCGTCTGTGTCTAAAAGTGAAACGCGTATAAAATTCGGTGCGATAAAATATTATCTGCCGTGGCAAGTGGCAAATTAATTGCGGAAAAATTCTAGAGAGGGGGCCGAAAAATGGGTGGCCAGCCGATCGGAGAAGGGACGGAGAAGGTTGAGCGGGCAGACATGCTTTTAATGATAGAAAAATTGAGAATGTCCACTGATTGAGAGTGGACACAGACATGCTGACAGGCAGACGGGGGGATAAGGGGTTAGATAGATAGATGGATAGATAGATAGATAGATAGATAGATAGATAGATAGATAGATAGATAGATAGATAGATAGATAGATAGATAGATAGACAGACAGACAGTCAGGCAGACAGACAGATAAGAGATAGGTAGATAGACAGACAGACAGACAAGCGATAGATAGATAGATAGATAGATAGATAGATAGATAGATAGATAGATAGATAGATAGATAGATAGATAGATAGATATATACATAGACAGTCAGGCAGACAGACAGACAAGAGATAGGTAGGTAGACAGATAGATAGATAGATAGATAGATAGATAGATAGATAGATGGACAAGCGATAGATAGACAGACAGACAGACAAGCGATAGATAGCTAGATAGATAGATAGATATATAGATAGATAGATAGATAGATAGATAGATAGATAGATAGATAGATAGATAGATAGACAGACAATAGATAGATAGATAGATAGATAGATAGATAGATAGATAGATAGATAGATAGATAGATAGATAGATAGTCAATAGATAGATAGATAGATAGATGGATAGATGGATAGATAGATAGATAGATAGATAGATAGATAGATAGATAGATAGATAGACCTACCTTTGAAGAAGAAAGCCCAAGCTGACCGAAAGATAGAAGAGAGAAATGAGGAAGGAATAACAGAACAAGAAAGAAGGAGAAAGATTGAATGTATTAGAATAATGGACATGCTGAGAAGCTTAACTTGAACCAAATCTAAACATCTCCGGATATTCTACGCATGCGCCAACTTTTCCCTTCTTCCGCTGCCATCCTTCACTCCCCCTCTTTTTTCTTCTATTCACATGGAGAACTTTTTTTGTGGTGCCCACTTTTTGAGGAGAGCGGGCGTCCGAATTGAGGGCGGAGCTACCGAGGACAGTGGGAGGGGACTCGCTCGACTCTCAGCATTCCGATAGAGGGAAGTAATTGGGTTAGTTGACGCTTGGGTGGTCGCCCCTGCGATGGCTTCCTATCAGGGTAGAGAGAAGTGACTGGGTGGACAGGCAAGGGTCGAGGATTCAGCCAAGGGTTCTGTGAGCAAGTGTTTGGACTCGCCATTTGCTAGGGGGGAGAGGCTTGAGCGAGGGGAGAAAAGCCACTGTCTAGTAGACCCGAGCGGAGCGCGGTGTGGTGTCGCGGGAGAAGTCCCTTGACTCGCGGGTGGAGAAAAGCCGAGCTGTGTGTCGAGGGGGTAAATAAATATCTCCTTTTATGTTGCTGGAATTTTCTTGCTAACAAGGGTGGGGGGGGGGGGCAGGGGGATTAAAGGAGACGTTGTGCGGTGCGCAGATCAGTCAATCAGTCTGTCTGTCTGTGTGATTGTCCGTAGTATGTGATTGGGGTAGCAGGATCGTGTGCATGCATACTTTTATGAGATTATTTTATTAAGCATGTAGAATGTTTCATGTCCATGGACGTATGCGCGCGCATGTGTGTGGTTGTGTGCGTATGTCAAGCATGTGTGCGACGGCATGTGTGTGTATGTATGTGTGCGCATGCGTCTAAAAAGGACGATAAAAAGCAGTTAGATCTGCCTTAATTTCATAAATATTACATTATTATTTTGTTTTAATATCTTTATCCACATGCATTTCTCCTTTTATAAATTATGTATACACGATAATACGAAATAAATTATAGATCATTACAACGACGGGTCATGTATCAGGCATGTATAACATAATTACAACCTGCTTTTTTATAGACATATATTTGATTTTCTTTTGGAGATGTGGTCTCGTTTATTTAACGAGCTTAATAAAAAAAATACTGGTATAATTCTACAATAAATACTCCCCCCCCCCCCTCTTCTGCACATACACAGATATGCACTCACCACACACACACACACATGTGAGCCAAAATTCGAAGCAGTCACTGACGTTGGCCACAAAACATGACATGTCTGCCTATTTATTTCATCCATTAGAAGAATTTCTGTGGCCATGCCCAAATGGACTGATATTGAAATTTATAATCACACGTAATGAATACATAACGCAGAAACGGATCAAAGTAATAAATAAATATTCTATCCCCCCCCCCCCTCCCCTTCGTGTGTCACCGTTTTTTGTTTTTTGTTTTGAATTTTTATTTTTTTTTCATGCCCGTCTTCATCTCTCTGTGGGGCCCTGGCGAGTCCAAAATGTCAAACGTTCACACAAACAAACAGGCTGGTAAACACGGCAGGTCAACAGCCAACAGCGCCACTGTAACATGCAGGGTCCAGTATCGATCGGCCAACAAGCGCCGGTGTCCGCGCGCTGTCATACATTTTCGCCAAGCCCCGTCAGTAGAGGGAAAACCTGACTACACATATTAATCCATTTCGTATCGTCATCCACAGTGGCGGATTAAGATTCAGGGAAAACACAGAGGGCAGGACTGGTGGTCGCGCACTGAGTCAAGTCTAGTTGATCTCTGACATTTTAGGGCCAGAACCTCAATAAAGGAGGTATATCATACTAAATCCGGTCAGACACTGCCAGCAAAATGTACATCCAAGAAATAATTGCAGAAGCTGGCTGTGTCTGACCGGGCTTAGTATGATATTAAGGTCTTCCCGGATTTAATCAGAAAATACGGGAAATTATGGTGTGCACCTCTAGTCTGTCAGCAATTGATTGTGTCTGACCGGACTCGGTATCACATCTCCCTAAGTCAATTTTTTATCTATTTGTGTAGGCGCCCTACATAATGAGGTAGGTTTTGGTAGTATGGATTATTGATCTCGCCAAATAGGTTATTCAAAGCCCTTTCATTTGGTAAACAAAATTTTGTTGCAATTTCATTAGAAGAGAAGATTGTGGCCTCTGAAAGACAGGAAGTGACACAGCCACAGTTTTGAGAAAAACGCTTTTAAAGTTTCAGGTTTTAGTCAAAATTATTAATGATTACTCGATTCAAATTCAGTTTTGAAGTTTTTACCCTTCTCAAACAGGATTATCATTTGGAAAAGGAATAGTAAAGAGGTTGAACTTTTCAACAAACAAAATGGATAAAATTGACCACATGGTGCCTTTTAATAATTTTCTCGAATCGTGGAGTGCCGAAATGTGCCTCATTTTGTCGGACGGCCACATGTTTTGTCTCGGTTTAGGGCTGGCAGCACACTGCGTCAAATCTATTCTGTCTCTTTCTGTGACTGGTACGACAGCGCATTGAGACCAGCCTGAAACAGGCTCCGTTTTAGTGTGAGAGATATGATGTGAACTGTGAAATGAAACAGCACCTCGCCGCACACTGGCGACATTCAACAGGCCTGTTTTACTAGTTTGGACTCGTCAAAATTGTCTTGAGTTAGCTGAGGGAAAGAGAGACTTGGCACACGGGCCGAGATCGAAACAAGTCTGTTTTGTATTTACTAGGTCAGGCGTGTCAAACCCGCCCCAGGAAAGAGACATTTCGTCCAATGGCGGGACTGAAGGAACATTCCACGTAATATGTTACCTAAGAGTCATTTTTCAAACCATGCCCGGGGGAAAAAAAATCAACGGTTCTGTTGTAAAGGGTAGTAATTAAATTAACATTAAAATTTGTGGTTAGAATTATCTACCTAGCAGGAGCATGTGACCTGGCGACCATCTTGGCAAAGAGCACAGTCACGTTTACAATCTCTCATCAGTTACCAAGATTATGTCCCATCAGTTATTTGAACTAATTGCCCATTGTGCTTAAAAGTAAAAGTTGATTATTTATGCTTTTTCCGTATGCTCAACTGCATTTTTTGAATGTAGAAAAACGTTCACTAATCCTGTTGGTTTGGTTTCACAAATTTTACAGTTTCATTTTGCTATGTGCAAGACAGTATTTTTCTGTCCCATCAGTTACCAACTTAAGTGAAGGCAATTGAATGGACTCATCTTAGTGTTTATTATTTAAAACACATTTTTATCCTTTCTGTACCATTCTTCTGGAGGACTGATCAATCCATTTTGAGTTGGAAATAAATGGCTGGTTATTTATTTAGTGGCCTTTTCTTTCTTAAAAAGTATTGTCTGAACGTCCAGACAGTTACCGTGGAATGTCCCTGAAGCAGAGACTGTTCCACTAGTTATGGCGCGTCACAATTGTTGTCTTGAGTCACCTTGGCATCAAGACAGACATCTCGTTTCCCGTTCTGTGTCAAATAGCCGCAAAAAAAAACAAATTTGGCTCAGCGAGACACCAGCCAAACTTAAAAAGCTGGTTATTTCATGCTCTTTTTGCTTCTGCATGTTATTGTAAAATAGTTTCGTATAAAGACAAAAACGGCCGGGGATGGGGGGGGGGGGGGGAAGGGGTGTGTAAGGGATGAGGGACATCTACATAATCATTTAAATTTCTTGCGCATTTAATCCTTAAGCTTTCATTATTCGTCCAAGGGGAGAAATCATTTAATTTGCACGGGCTTTTCCTTCTAAGTGTTTATTAATTGTTTGTTGTTTTTTTCTGTTGTCTTTAAATCCAGTGAGCAGATAGATTTCCAGATCTAGTTCATAATTATCTGGAATAAATGTGAATGCAAAAATTATACCGCCTAAGAAATGCAGATTCCATGATGATTAAATTCTCAAACCTGAATTGTGATATTGTGAGAAAGAAAAAAAAAACGAACAAAAATGGATTTAAATGAATGTTTGCACGAGGCCGTTCGTCTGAATATTTGTGACGCAGTGTCTCGAATCAGTATTTAAGTCGCAAGGGATCGAGCATGGAAAACGGCATTTTTTATTGGTCAATGGTGATTTCTGTCAAAACTGAGGTTTTGGTTGAGTATGATCCTTCAGTACCAGCTTTTCTTTGTGGGTATAAAATGTTTTAGTGAATGAACTATCTGAGATAATTCAATAATTATGGGTCCATCTAACCAAATCCGACTTAATTATCCCAGGCAGTTGTCATTGATAGTCCAATTACAAAACCAAATAGAGAAAATACTGAGCTGTGTTCACTGTTCAGCCATAGCTTACTACGTAAAATACCGCGGTTTCCGAACAACAGCTTCTTAAAATCCCAATTGATCAGAATGGTTTACACTTGGTATTGAACTTTCAAGACATAGGTGAAAATTACGCCACATAATTAATATTATAAATGTCACACCAACTAAATTCACATGTTTAAACTGAAAACAAGTAAACGAACAAACAAACATGGACAACAAAGATAAAAACTGATTTTCTTAAATCACTATAATTAGTTTTGCAATCCTTGACAATTAAAATCCAAATTAGTTTTGCAATCCTTGACAATTAAAATCCAGATTTGCCAATTAAAAGTTCACTTCCATAAGGGATACCTTCTATAATAAAAGCACAATGTTGGTTATGACTGGTAGAAAGGTGAATTACATATTACAACATGCAGTTTTCGTGTTTTTAGTAACAATCAAAATACAAAACCGCAGTCCTGTAAAATACAGTACGGTTAGCAGATCTGTAAACCCGGGGGAAAAAGTGAAGATGTCACATGACGCAGCCTACACGTGACTCGCACGTTCTGTTACCCGAAACTCAAAGAAGCTGGAATGTAACTATCAGTTGCACAGCTGAGATATTCGATAGTAAACGTTTGCGGCTTTGGTATAATGATTAAGAGTTAAAATAAATCGGAACTGCGAAACAGCTTGATAAGTGCCACAACGCATTTAAACAAGTGTCAAAGTGTGCATGTGTTATATCTCTTCTACATACTAAAACATCTCCAGTTTTTCAGAGAATGGAGATAAGACAAACAAGAACTTGGTCGAGTCAGATAAAAAAAGTTTCAGACTTTAAAGATAGAAATACAGTAATCTTAGAAATAATAATTATGTCACCATTTCCGCTTTTAAAAAAAGTTCACGGTTCTGTTTATGGTCAAGAAAATCATGCTCAAGCGGGATTTTTTAAATTTTTTTTTTAAACGGCACAATAAATGCAACAAGTCAACAATAGTGAATACGGAAGTGACGTAAACTAGTAATGGTGGGTTTACTGTAAAACTGAATGATTAAAACGTTATTATTATTATTATTATTATTATTATTATTATTTTGTAACAGTTCAAAAAGATCAAAAGACATTTTGCCACTTAGAAAACTTCATTAATTTTATCTGTGGATTTACCGATCCGAAAATCGGTCATGGAAACTCTAAGATTTGGTACAGGATGGCGAGCGTTTCTAAAAGCGTTTTGGAAAATAACATAGCTACATAATACAATGTATTCCTTTTTCAAAAAAATGTCAATTTTTTACATAAAGATTTTGTGAGCATAGAATGATGATTGTAAGGGATGGATCCCTATCCAATATGAACTAAAAAAAAAAAATTAAATTCGCATCAAAATCAAACAAGGCGTTTTGTCAAAGGACGTCACCACAGTAACTGTAGATTCCCATACCTGATAACTTTGTTTTTGCTGAAAAAATAGCACGGGTGTGTTTTATCACTGCACTAATAATTATTATTGGTGCTGCTGTCGTTGCTGTTCCTATCATTGGTGCTATTGTTGCAGTTGTCGTTGTTGTATGTTGTTGTTACTGTGGCTGTATCACGGAGAATAATGTTATTGCTTTGTTTCACTATTTTTGTTGCCACCGCCTCTGCTTCTAATCTGTAGTTTGTGAGTCGTTGCTGCAGTTGCTCTTGTTGTTGCTAAGTTGTTCATGTTGATGGCAAGTGTTGGTGGACGATTCTATTCTGGTAGCGTCTCCTTCTGTCCTATCATTCTGTTGCATTTTTCTGTCTATCATCATCGTACTTTTTCCCCCTAACGCGATCGCTATGGTGCCGTCGTGATATTTCTCCAAATTCAACTGAAAACTCCACGCCTGTTGTTTGTGAGGTCGTTGTTGTTGGTTGTTGGTGGTGGTGGTGGTGGTGATACTGCTGCTGCTGTCGCCTATGTCAATTAAGTTGTCGTTATAATTATGCGATGGGATTTGACAAAACCGGGCTAAAGGTGACATACATAGTTTTACCTCCTTAAAAAATGAAAAATAAAATAATTCTAAGACGATTTCAAGCCAAATATTTTAATTGAATGCAGAAAAATGGCTAATCTTTATTTTTTATAATTAAATTTCAATTTCCACAGAAAATGACTGCCCCCCCCCCCCACCCCTTGTGGAGGGTTTTCTCAGGAATTGTGTCTGTCACCCTAAGCCCGATTTCGTCAGATCCTCCTACATAGTTAGTGATGTGGGTGTTTTATGGGCCCCATGATGGCAGCCCTCAACTCTTTCCTCCAGCACTGCATGGCTTTGAAACACGGTCATTTTCCCAATGTTTTGTCCATGTCTCTCATGTGGCCACAGCCATTTCTTGTTTTTTTTTTTTTTTAATAATGTTATTTTCTGTTTTGCAATTCCCGCTGTTTTTTCGCATCTTGTCCAGGCTGTTTTCTTCCTGCTGCTGCTGTTGCTGTTGTTGTTGTTGTTGATGATGATTTTTTTTTTCCACGACAGAAAACTGGGACAGGAGATAAAACTACTGGGGATATGGGATTGGACAAAAAGTGCCGGGGTGGGTGTGTGGCGGGGGGCTGGTTGGAAAAACAGCTGGGGAAGAGACGGGTGGGGGGGGGGGGGGTGGAGATTTAGGAAAAAGTAACACCGTTTAAATTTTGATGGCTGTCGCTAGAGGGCCGTATTAAGTTACATAGAAGGCTGTTGTTATGAGTACGTATGCACCCCAAGTGTTTTGCGCTACGGGTAGCGTACGTATACGTACCTATCCCTAACTCCGTCCTTATCTTCTACCCTAACTCTAATCGAATCCCTAACCCTTATAGAATCCCTACCCTTTCAACCAAAAAACAGGAGGAAAAAAAAAGATAAATAAAATCAGAAAGAATAATTAATCAAGGCTGTTGGTCAAGAAGTATTTCCGAAGGAGCTCTCTAGCTCTGGAATCACAAAAGGCTTTAAAAATACGTACCCCTTGCAGAAAAAAAATGGGGGGACGTACGTACTTGTAACAACATTCTTAAAACTATAGTGGGCAAGAAAGGTAGCGGGTGAGGCTGGTTGGAAAGCAAGTCTCAAAGTTCATCATTTCGCCACCTTAACTCTATTTGTTGCTACTCCACTTTTTGCACGAGTGAGAAATTCGGCGTCACACGTTTACGAGCGTTAGTATTATGGCTGTGTTAAAGGACCGTTGTTTAATAATACAAAGCCGAATAGGGAAGATGCTGACTGGTGTTCACTGCTCATCTATAGCTTACTGTGGTAAGGAGTTAGTCTAAATCGGAATTGTGAAACAGCTTATCAAGTACCACAATGCATTATTTAACCCTTTCAGTACTGGAACAACATTGCTGTCAACTCTTTACTGCTGCATCAATTACAGGTTTTATTCCTCCATTACTAGCTTTTATATATAGACCAACAGCCTGATTAAGATTCATATTTACCATTGAAAATAACTGAAATACGTGAATCTTAATATAAACTGGACTTGGGAAAATCTAGCTTTCACGGCGTCAGTATTGAAAGGGTTAAACAAGTGTCAAAGTGTGCATTTCTTATACCTTTTCCACATGCTAAAAGATCTCCAGTTTTTCAGAAAATGGAAATAGATTAAACAAGAACCAAATTCGCGATAAATGAATATTTCTTTGCTTCCTGGTATATCTTTATGACCAAAGTTTTTCTGTCAATCTCTCCCTGGCCAGTTTCCCCACCCCCCGCTCAAAATATTGAAAATTATTGTTCTTAAGTTTACCTTAACTAAGCTTGAAGAATCAATCATTTTCACCTTTGTTAAGGTTACTTGAAATGGTATTTTACCTAAACTGGGGTATCTTAAATTACCCAAATAATCGTCCCCTTAGAATGACAAGGATCTAACTCCATTGATGATTGCAGTTTCAGGTGCTCATAGCTATTAGTGATAGGACTTTTTTTCAAAAAACTTTTTAGCAATAGATCTACTTACAAATTACACATTGAATCCACTTGATACTTTGACACACAATGGAGAAGGTCTGTAAAAGTAGTGTGTAACTCAGTTCAACCCAAAAGTGGAGACATAATCTTGTCATTCTAAAAGGACGTAATGGCTTTTTTTTTCTGTCTTTTACAGAAAGTTCTAAGTTTTTAATCTATCAAATTAACATTTTTCCAGTAGTTCTAAGTTATTTCAAGTTATTTTGAAAGCCGCGTTTTCATTGAATTGAGAGCTGGAATAAATGTTGGGAAACTGGGGCCGTCAAGGGAAAGAACTCGGACGACTAAAAATGAAGGGATAAAATGTTGGACAGACAGAAGAATTTCCAAGAAAGAAAGAAAAAGAAGAGATCGAGTGAAAGAAAGAGAGAAGAAAGATGTATAAAACATGATGGAAATAAAAAGGAGAATTGGGTGTCTGAAAGAAAATGCAGAGCAGACGAATAAAACGGTGGGCGTAAATGAAAACAAGATTAAAAGAGAAAGAGGGAAAAGAGAGTGAGAGAGAGAGAGAGAGAGTGAGTGAGAGAGAGAGAGGGGGGGGGGCGAGGGAGAGATAGAGAGCGAGAGACGGAAAGAGAAAAGTGACACATACAAATAGGAAGAGAGAGAGAGAGAGACCGACAGTCAGAGAGAGAGGGAGAGAATGAGAGAGGGAAAGAGACAGACAGACAAAATAGAAAGACAGACAAACAGAAAGACAGACAGATGGAAACAGCGGAAGAAAAGCCAAAACGCTACCTTAGTACCCAAATTGTCAATAAACAAATAGATACGTAAATTTATTTTATTTTTGAAGTGAATGGAAACAAATCAGGAAAGACACGAAATGAAGAACGCCGAACACGAAGAGGAAAAAAAGAAAAAGAAAGAAAGACGTGTCGAAAAGAGGACTTGATCTCAAACGAAGTTAACCCTCCAGCAAGGGCCAAGTTTACCCATTCCGTGTTGGAGCAAGGCTATGCTTTTAAACCGGCTCATGGTTTGGGGGGGCCGAATGCCCCGAGGAATTAAACATCACAGATTACACCCGAGGAAATTTGTGCACGCGCATGCATTCAGTGGCAGTGAAATATAGTGCAGCGGGGTGTTTTTTGTGTGGGATGGCTATTCCCGGGCACATGCGCAAATCTAGGTGCGAAGCCCAGGAGATGAACTTGCTTGTAGGCGATGCTGTTGAAGAGGATTATCTTCGTTAAGGGAGTGTACAAGGAAAAGCCGCTTTCATCATCTTCATTGACCTCATCGTTCCTGTCGTCTTGTCCTTTTCTTCCTCCCCGCGTTTCCTCTTCGTCATTTGCCACTCTTCTTGCCGACCTCGTTACCCTAGTGGTGTTTCAATTGTAGTAAATTTACAACAGATAAAGGTGAGGAAAGATCGGTTATGTAGGGGAAGGGGGGGGGGGGGGAGGGGATTGAAAATGATGACTGTTGCTGGCAATTACAAGCTGTATTTGATTGTATACTATAATAAGTAAGTGTATAAATGCTGCAGGGAGCGGAGAGAGTGAACGACCATGCATTTTGTCTAGTTTGTTTGTTTGTTTAATGTTTTCTAAGATTGTTCACATGATTCTTGGGTGTTTTTGAATTGGCCGCCAGGCCTAATATAAACTAAACTTGAAACTTGAAACTCGTCTTCTTCTTCTGTGCTGGCCTATTTAAACTGTGGCTTGATTTCTTTTCGTCTATCCTCCTCTTTCTGCTTCCCATTCACCCCTCCCGTTTGCATTAGCTACTCTCTTTCTCATGTCGTCGACACAATTATCTGAAAGATAAGTCTTTTAAATAATTTTTGCTCCCCATGATAGATTCAAGGCGTTATTAATAAATTGAATCCAAAATCTGCCACAGGGTTCTAATTAAACAAAAATTCAGCATGAATTTGCTTCCTGTGGAGTCTTTCGAATCAACATCAACACTTTTGTTTGATACAGGCCATAGTTACGCTCAGACAGTTATGTGGGCGGATCTAATAAAACCGTGCTAAAGGTGAATTTTTTATACTTCTTTAAAAAAATCAAGACAAAATATTTCTAAGACGATTTCATGCAAACTATTTTAAATAAATGCAGAAAAATAGTTAATTTTTCACTTCATAAGCAAATTAATCTCCTCAGAAAATTATTCGTCCTTTGGAGGGCTTTTCTTAGGAATTTTGGTCTTTCACCTTAACCCATTCAACGCCAAAGTATTTTTTTTGCTGTGAGGTTTTGAGTCCATGTTGCTTGTGAAATTTGATGATTTCAAGTCTTTCCAAATGGTAAATGGAGAAGTCTGAAGACAATTTTATCAGTCGTGTAAAAGTATGTAGGGCTAATTGTGTTAGGCTGACGGGCCATTAGAACTACACGCTACATGCTACACGCAACATGCTACACGCTACACGTTTCATACCCTGGGCTATATAACTTCACACTATCATGCTACATGCTTCATATTTTGCCAGAGACAGAGGGATTTTGTTTTATTTCCTCCGAAGATGAATTGTTCCGACGAAGAAGATGTTCTGATTCTGCTTTTGTGACCAAGGAGAAGAAAAGGAAAGAGACAAAGCATATGGTGCCGAGAACATTTCCTTCTCAGGGAATCACGAGAGTTCCAGCGTACATTCCGTCATCTTCTTGAGAATCCTGATGAAGAACTCTTTTTCAATTATACGAGGATGTCGTACAGTACTTACAATACGTTGAAGTCACTTGTGCTGGATCTAGAACTAGACGTGTAGCAAAAAAGTGAGCATGTTCATTTCTTTCTACACGCGTGTAGCATGTAGCGAGTCCCGTGTAGCGTGTAGTGAGTTGTATGGCCCCGCATAAGAGAGACAACGAGGTTTCACTTTTCTATACACGTTTAAAACGTGTAGCATGCAGCGTGTAGCATGTAGCGTGTAGTTCTCTGGCCCGTCAGCCTTAGGCATATTCAAGCCGACATACAGAAGATTGTTCATGGCAATACGCTGTCGGTATTCAAGGGGGCTAAGCCCGATTTCGTAAGATCCAGATCCACTCACATTTTAAAAAAAAATTATGATTTCCAATTTCTTTGCACATTACACTTTTCATTCAATAAATAACACTATATTGTAACCAACTTTTCAAGGAGAATTTCATATTTCAGAGATTTTATAGACTTTTGGTAAGTGAAACCAATATTAAGTCTTTTCATGGTGACGCCCCTTATAACCATAACGCAAACTCAAACTGGTAAAAACCGGCGCTGCACTGTGGCGACGACGTGTCTGCTCCAGTTGTAACTGGGCTGCAAGGACACTAAGACAAATTTCCCAAATGAGATTAAATAAATCTACAAAATACAAAAATAATATTAACTCTTTGTGTGCCAATAGCCGATGAATCGGCTCTTCTGCAGATCACGTTTGTGCCAATCGCCGATGTATCGGTCCACAACAATGCCAGGCTATTTTGTTTCGGGAAGAAAGAAAGTTTGCTTTCTATGCATAACTGTTGCTGTAGTTAGTCTTCATTCATCTCCCTCACTATTTTCTTTGTCTCAGCAAATGTGGAAAAATTCATGGCACACGAAGAGTTAAACGGCATCTAAAAGTCTCAACAGAGAAGAAAAAGGAGGAAAGCACTTTTCTGTTCATCTTTGGCAAATTCTAAAGTTGTCGAGAACATTAAAATTTCTTCAGCGTAACGCAGATGGTCATGGAGTAATCTGTGAGTGTGTATGAGAAAACCTACAATATGTCGGCAGAGCTGATTTTGAGAAAAGACGGCTTTGAAGTGAAAATATGGGTCCGACACAAACTTCCAACTTGGCTGTTGTTTAGGGGACCGTGGCATGTTACAGGGTAAACTGTAGATGAGCAGTGGACACTACTCACTATGATCTCTATAATGGCTTTGTAATCAGACTACGGTCTCCTAACAAGATCCAAAAACTTCTGACTTGGCTGTTGTTTAGAGGACCGTGGCTTGTTACAGGGTAAACTGTAGATGAGCAGTGAACACTACTCACTATGATCTCTATAAAGGCTTTGTAATTAGACTACGGTCTCCTAACAAGATCCAAAAACTTCTGACTTGGCTGTTGTTTAGGGGACCGTGGCATGTTACAGGGTAAACTGTAGATGAGCAGTGAACACTACTCACTATGATCTCTATAACGGCTTGGTTATTAGACTACGGTCTCCTAACAGCAATCACTCCAATATTAATGGGTCAATTAGCTATTGCCACTTTTAGGGCTAAATGCTGTTTTCTCAAAATCTTGTTTTAGGGAGGTCACTGACTTCAATTTATCAGAAATGTCTTGTCTTTTATCATTATGTACAGAACTCAAACTGTCATGTTGCCGACTTAAGCCTGGTTTTCTCACGCACACTCATATATTTGTAATTTTTGTTTGTTTGATTATTTGTTTTGTTGTAGTTGTTGTTGTTGTTGTTATTTATTAATTATTTATTTATTCACCAATTTATTTATTTTATTATTATATTGTTCCCAGCCGGCCCGCGCAAAGATAAATTGTGTAGATTCCGTATAGGAAGCCCAGCAACCGTGTATCTAGATCTAGGTTACACTACAAGCAGCTTTAAGAATTTGGAATCGATGCAATGACTAATACAACTTACGTAGGAATACACAGATGTGATGACGTTGATTTTCGACCACCATTTTGTAAACAGAGGTCAAGGAAGAAATTCCCGATCATGCTTTTTGATTCTACTCGACGAAAATGCGTCTCTATTTTTGCGGCTCAAATAAATCTTAAACAAATAATATTAAATACTTAAATAATTTTTGTCCGAAATGAATGTGTCCACGTAACTTATCATTTTGCTACGTAAAAAAACATGGTATTTTTCTGTCCCATCAGTTACCAACTAAAGTGAAGGCAATTGAATGGACACCTCTTAGTGTTTATTATTTAAAACACATTTTTATCCTTTCTGTACCATTTTTCTGGTGGATTGAAGTATGAAACAGTTCACAAAGTTTCACAATGTTTTATCGTCTAGTCACGAAGTTTTAGGTGGTTAACCGTTCACGCCCTCGCTCCAGTATAGTAAGATTATCATTAATGATACTGCAACAATTGCAATTCCAAAAGTGCAGACTTCACATCAGTTCGGGGCAAATTTTAAAAACAACAGCAACAACAAAACTAAAAAAATATTCTGGTTCTATAAAATTCAAACAAGACGATTTATTACAGAAATATTTTTTTATTCTGTCACACTGAACAATATAGAAAATGAATCTCACAGCCGTCTGTCACAGCTTTTGCTTTTGCGGTTAGGACCTCGCTTTCGAGCTGGCTGGCCTAATTTTCGGCTCGTGCGGCTCCTCGGCCAATCACAGCGCTCGAATTTTCGATTCCCCTTGTGGACAGGGTGGAGAGGATAAAATTATAAAAATTTACCCTTTTCTCAGCCAGCAGAATTCCTTATCTCAAACCCAGGGAGAGGAAAAATATCAGGGAGGGAGGGAGGGAGGGAGGGAGGTGAGGGAGAAAAAATGGGTGGGAGGAGGGAGGGATAAGACCCGAGAAAATGAAGAGATTTAACCAATATGCATGATTATCCTAACCCTGCTTTCAAAACCTCTCGCTGATTTAATTAAATTAGCGATGAATCAAAAAAACTGCATAGACTGAATTTGGTCAGAGAATGTCTGCAAGAATCCCTCAGAGATCTCCCTCCACTGTTGCAAGCTTCAATGATTTTTTTTTTGCCTTTTCTCTCTCGAATTCCTCATTTTCCCCCAAAAATCCTTTTCAAAAATCTTTTTAAGATCAAAATAACATCGCTCAGAAATAAGGCTAAATTCCCCCAAACGGACGAGGGTCTGCGTGGTGTAATTTTCAATTTCTTTCAACCCGCAGTTTCAATGGTTCATTATTATTATTTATTATCATCGTTCTTATTATTCTCGTCGCCTTTCTTTTAGTTCTTCGGGGGTTTTCATTTCCCAGGCCATTGCAGATTTAAATTATTTTCACCTGACTTGGTTTTACATTAATGCATTTTGGTTATTGTTTGAGATGTAAACGAGCTGGTTGAATACATTTGGGTCAATAGAGATGCACAGAAAAAGCATGCACTAGATACAGGTGTGTGTTTTTCTGTATTTTTGTCTCCCTTTCGGTTTGTCTATCTCTTTTTCTTTCTATTTCTCTTTCTGTCTGTATGTCTGTCGGTCTGTTTGGGTGTCTGTCTGTCTGTCTCTTTTTCAAGCTCTCCCCGCGTGTTTTTCTCACTGTTTACTCCTCCTCTCCCCCTCGCTGTCCTCTTTCTCTGTCTCTCTCTCTCCCTCTCGTCCTTCCTCTTTCTCTCTTTCTATCTCTCCCTTTTTCTCTGTGACTCTTTCTCTCTCTGTTTTTCTTTCTTTTGATCTATTACTCTCTCTCTCTCTCTCTCTCTCTCTCTCTCTCTCTCTCTCTCTCTCTCTCTCTCTCCCCCCCCCCCAACCCCACCCCTTCACCCTTTCTTTCCTTGTCCACCAACTCAATTAATCTTTCCCAGTTACTCGCCATAATATTAATATTTATACCAAACAGACAGTAATGAGTATGAGCCGCCTGTCTTATCCAGTCCCTGTATAATTTTTCACCCTTCCTTGCTGTTCCTCGTCCAGTTCAAGACTTTGATTTATAAAGGAAAATAATGATAATTGAAAGCAGTGGTTCTCAACCTTTCTCAGGGCAATCGCCCCCACAGGTTCTAACACAAATTTTCTTTCATTGGCCCCTTCTCCACACACCCCACCCCCACCCCCACCCCCCAACCCCTACCCAGCCGAATAAAAAAACCCAAAAACAAACAGATTCAAACCCAGTGCATGCATTTAGCAAAGGAGTCAAGACTATACACAAGTAAAGATGAAAGGTCCCAGCCGCGACCCTGTCAGATTTTCAAAGCCCTATTAATGACACAATAGACGTGCTGATCATTCATTATTAAAAAAAATAGTATTCTTTATCAAAATGCACTACAAAAACAAAACCTTTTCTGTTTATAAAACCGCTAGCTGAAAAATTTTAGTGCCAAACTGAAATTTGAGACGATCGGTCAAACAACGTGCAGGTATCGAATACTACGAAGAAACTATGTAAGTTGACCACAGTTTGCCCGCTGTTGAAAAGGTCAGCGGTTGTCCCCCTGTATTTGCCCCTATGTTTTAGCTTCCCCCCCCCCCCCCAATCGTGTTCGGCGACACCGTTTGCTCCCGCACCCAAACACGGAGGCGATATCGCCCAGGCTGAGAGCCACTGATTTAAAAAAGAAGAACAGACAGTAGTAGAAGAAGCGCATTTTTCCCCAGAACCAAATTAATAAAAAAAAAAAGAGAGAAAGAGAGAAAGAAAGACATTAAACACCAGGTCCTACATCAAGTAAATGTATTCCAAATTTGCTTGTCTCAATCAAGGAAATTTACACAAGACTTAGTTTGTCGAGATCTGCAAACCTGCACTAAATATTCATGGCTGGAATTCATTACTTTGCCTAAACGAAGTAGGAAAGGGAAAAAAAACAAAAACACGATAGATTAAAAAGAAGGAAAGAAAGAAGTGGAGAGGAAGGAAGGAGGGGAGGAAGACAGAGAGAAAGAAAAAAAGAAAGAAAGAAAGAAGAAAGAAAGGGAGGAAGAAAAAAAAGAAAGAAGGAAGGAAGGAAAGACTGGAAGGAAAAGAAAATAGACAGAATGAAAGAAAAGCAAAGAAAAGAGTAAAGAAAATTGAAGGTTACAAATAAGGTAGAAGTAGCCGCACTGAATGAATATTTCCTGATTTTCACATGCTATAGACGTGGACTGACCAGTGGTCAAATTCTAGGGGAGGTGGGCGGGGACAAGACCGCTGGACCAATTTCACGTGGCATAGTAAAGTGGACAGCCAGCTAACAATTTTAGCGCCAAACTGAAGTTTGAGATGATTGGTCAAACAATGTGCAGGTCTCGAATTCTACGAAAAAAAACAATGTAAGTTGACCACAGTTTTGCGACAGGGAAAAGACAACTGGAAATAACAAGATTTACCACCACTACCACAACAACAACAACGACAACAACGATGGCGCGATTTAAAACCAAAAAGAAGAACAAAAAGTCATTTATTTTCAATATTTATACATAACGTCGTAAAAGTGCAGATATAGGGGTAAAAATCCGCATTAAGCGCATTACTATATGTATATAATAATGTGCATTTTTGTACGCGTGTATGTTTATGTGTGAATACGCGTGCGTTCAGAAATGAGGGCCGATTACTCCAGCCTACACGCCTGAATGTCGATGTGTGTGTGTGTGTGCGTGTGTGGGTGTGTGTGTGTGTGTGGGTGTGTGTGTGTATCAGTGCGTGAGTACATGCGTATGAATGTTTTCTTAATAACATTTAAATTAGGATAATCAGCGCAGCAAATGAGGTCAACTCCTTTTCACTGGAAGTAGGGAATGATGCCAGCATGTTATTCCCCCGCTCCCCGGCTCCACCCCCTCCTTCTCCCCCCCCCTCCCCTCTCTCCATCCCGACTCCCCCTCCCTGGTGCATGTTCATCAAACAGATTATACTCAATTTCAATTTAATTAAACTCAAGCTGACGCAGAGCCTGACCGTCCATTTACATGTTTCAGTGCCAAATCACACTATCTCCTGACACTCTCCTACAACGATTTGGGCACATGGACAGGCTTTGTAGCCTTTGAAGGAACTGATATAATTAGTGAATTTTCATCAGTATTATAAAACCAGATCAGTAATGCTTTTGTTAAATAGGGGTATATGCCGCGCATCACGTCTTTGATGTTGTAAACGGATGAGACCGCCAGATCAGACTACTACCATCTGTGCTGGGTGCAAAAACATTTTCTCTTTACAAGCCAAAATGTAGACGAATCTATTTTTCAGCGATTTTGACAAATGGAAGTATTTACAATCTTTACATTTTAACATTAAGTTGAACTTGACTGACAATTTTATTAATTGATCCTTCAAGACGCCTAATGTTCGTGTGACTTTGACAAATGGAAGTATTTAGAATGTTTACTTTGTAACATCAAATTCAACTTGACTGACGTTCGATCCTTTAAAGTACCAGATGTTAGTGTAATTTTGACAAATGGAAGTATTTAGAATCTTTACTTTTTAAAATCAAGCCGAAGTTGACTGATTTCGCTTCTTCAAGGCGCCAAATGTTAGTGCGACTTTGACAAAAGGCAGAATTTAGAATCTTTTGCCTTTTAACACCAACTTCAACTTGACCGATTTCGGTCCTTCAAGGCGGCAAATGTTTGTGTCACTTTAAGAAATGGAAGTATTTAGAATCTTTACTTTTTAATATCAAATTCAACGGCCAATAGTTTGACTGACATTCGATCCTTCAAGGCGCCAAATGTTTGTGTCACTTTGAGAAATGGAAGTATTTAGAATCTTTACTTTTTAATATCAAATTCAACGGCCAATAGTTTGACTGACATTCGATCCTTCAAGGCGCCAATGTTTGAGTGACTTTGACAAATGCAAGTACTTAAAATCTTTACCTTTTTACTATCAAGTTCAGCTTGACTAGTGTTTCGACTGACATTTGTTCCTTCAAGCTGTCAAATCATAATTTAACTTCTTTAATGATCAAATTGTTTTTATCAAATCAAAGCGTCTTCATTATTTTGTTGTTTAGATATCCGTTGTCCATTCTTCAGGTTCGGATTTATTTATTTATTTCTCTAGCTATTTGCTATTTATTTATCTATTCGTTTGTTTATCCATTTGCTGAGGATTTATTTACTTGTTTATCTATTTATTTAAGCATTTATTTCTTTTTGGTCATTCATGTAGTCATTTATTTATTCATTTATTTACTTTTTAAAAATCTTTTTATTGGTTTCTTATTTATTTACCTATTTATTTATCTATTAGTAATTTATTTATTTGTCCATTTATTTACTTTTCTTTTTATCTATTTATTAGTTTCTTATTTATTTATCTATTAGTCATTTATTTATTATCTATTTATTTATCTTTTAGTCATTTGTTTATTATCTATTAATTTATCTATTAGTCATTTATTTATTATCTATTTATTATCTATTAGTCATTTATTTATTATCTGTTTATTTATCTATCAGTCATTTATTTATTATCTATTTATTTATCTATTAGTCATTTATTTATTATCTGTTTATTTATCTATCAGTCATTTATTTATTATCTATTTATTTATCTATTAGTCATATATTTATTATCTAAATCTAAATCTGCAGATTTGTTCTTTGAAGAAAATCTACGGTTTTCTGCAGTTCTGGCACAGCACCATAGAGTTTGACTCTTCTCTCTAAGTCATCCTCCACTCTTCTTTCTTTCTTTCTTTCCATCTTTGTATGTGTGAGTACCTGCATTAAAATTTCACTTTAACTGTAAATAAATAAATACAGCATCTAAAATAACCACTAATAATTAAAAAAAAAATAGTGTGCATTTTACTAAAAACACACTCTTCCATTTTGTAGGTAACCAGAGAGCCTGTTCAATGCAGCGAAAACACCGATGTAATAATTTCAAGTCTTTAAGTTGAATGTCGACCAGCAATGTGTAAACAGCGACGAAGAACGAAATTTCCGTTCACACTTTTTGATTCTACATGACGGAAATGGGCGTCCTCTCTGCATATAAAAAAATAATAACAGTACTCAAAAAAAAAAAAAAAACCCACACACACCCACAACACACGTACTAAATAATTGTGAGTGTGCATGAGAAAACCCACAATAAGTCGGCAGAGCTGATTTTGAGAAAAACGGCTTTGAAGTGAAAATATGGGTCCGACACAAACTTCCAACTTGGCTGTTGTTTAGGGGACCGTGGCATGTTACAGGGTAAACTGTAGATGAGCAGTGGACACTACTCACTATGATCTCTATAACGGCTTAGTTATTAGACTACGGTCTCCTAACAGCAATCACTCCAATATTACTTGGTCAATTAGCTATTGCCACTTTTAGGATATTAAATGCTGTTTTCTCAAAATCTTGTTTTAGGGGAGGTCACTGACTTCAATTTATCAGAAATGTCTTGTCTTTTATTATATGTACAGAACTCAAAATATCATGTTGCCGACTTATTGCGGGTTTTCTCATGCACACTCACAAATAAATACTTGTAAAGACTGAATTTTGCAAAAATCAGTGGATCCAAATTATTTATCGTCAAAACTTCAGGTAGGGCACAAAGTTTCATAAGTTTTGATAACATATTCATGAAGTTTCAAGTGCTCACATATTCATCTTCTAACTTCATATGCGACAATTTCCTATCTTTGTATTTACTTTTTATGTTCTAATTAATTGATTTTCTTTGATTCCTCTATTTGTTTAATCAGCCCCTCTAAAGCCACATTCACCCTGTTTCATACATCCACTCTCGCTAGTCCTAACCGCCATCACCACCATAATGAACAACAAATCATCCTTTCTTTCTCCCACCACCACCGCCCCCCCCCCCGGTATGTCGGCCACCCTCGCCACGTACACACACCCACTATAGCCACTGCCTCAACACCACCATCATCATCATCAACAACATCGTCCTTTCTCTCTTCCACCACTGCCTCCCCCCCCGCCTCCTCCCCCCGCGAGGTCGGCAATATCGTTCCATATATCCACCGTCACCAGTCCTAACCACCATCCCCGCCATCATCACCAACAACATCCACCTTTCTCTCTCCCGTCTTCTACCCACCGCCCCCCCCCCGCCCCCTGTGATGTCACTTTCTCTGATGTCCCGCTGTAAAAGAAATGGCCCAATGAGCAGCAAATGCATGAGGAAAGCACTAATCCGGCATTATGGCTCAAATCTGGTAAATTCTCATTCCATCACTGCCCCAGTCTATTTCTGACACACCCAGGTCTTATGCAACACAACTGGGATGGGATATAAATGAGCGTATTATTCCCCCTTTTTCTTTCTTTCTTATCTCCCCATCTCATGATTTTTCTCCCTTTTTAATTTTTTTTTCATTTCCCCGTGCTTTTATTATTATATTTTTTTTTCTGAAATATTCCATATCGTCTTTAAATTTTGTTATTATTATTATTATTGTTATATTTTCTTCGTTCTTCTACTTTTATGTTGTTTTGTTTTTTGTCTTCCACTCTGACTCAGAGATAGATCAAAATTCTGATTTCTACATGCGTTTACATGAAGAAATCATTCCAATATGCGCAAATTTACTCTCGCTATCTGACAGTGTCAATACTCCAGACATGCGCAAATTCCACTTCCGTTCCAATTATGTCAGCCATGTTGGATTTTCTTGACATGCGTAACAATCTAGAATGCGTCCATGCCTGGGTGCCCTGCTATTTCCCCCACCGCTATCTCAATTTTATTATTATTATTATTTTTATGTTATTTTCTTCCACTGCATGTTGAAATTTTTCTTCGTCCTCGCATGCACTTTCCTCCAAAATCTTCCTTAACCCCACCCCCCGACAATATGCCACCTCCCCGTACCCCTGTCCCTCAAGTCCCCCCCCCCCCCAGCCAAATCTGCGCTCCTGTCCAAATTACATCAAAATTATTTGTTGTGATTTTTATTCAATGCCCGCACGTCCATCAGGGCTCCTTAAGCTCGCCACAGACTCACATGTGATCGATGTTTTGGTTTGACATGACGTCTCCCTGGATCACTCATCCCCAGCTCGGGTTTCCTGTCTTACGGAATCCGGGCAACGTAAGACGACAATCAATTGTACTTTTGTTTACAGATGGACGATGTAAGATAGCGGTCAGATTTAATACTGATTACAGATGGGCAATTTTACATGACAGACAGTTATATTACCGATTAACCCTTTCGATACTGAAACAATGTTAACTCTTTACTACATCAGTTTCAAGTTTTGGGTCTTCATGACAAGCCTTTAAATACAGATTAACATCCTAATTAACCTTCATATTTGCCATTGAAAATAACTGAAATAAGTGGATCTCAGTCTAAACTGGATTTGAGAAAATGTAGCTTTCACAGTGCCAGTAGTCAAAGGGTTAAAGACAGAAAATATAAGATGGCGGTCAGTTATACTACTGATTGCAGATGGACGATGTGAAATGGTACTTGGAGGCAGACACCAAGAAGATGGGGTCGCACCTGGGGACAGCTGGAACGACTGGCACAGGACTGGGATGCCTGGAGAGCTCTTGTTGGTGGCCTATGTCCCAGGAGGGATCACAGGTGGAAGTGAAGCGAAGTAATGTAAAATGGTATTCAGTTACACAACTGACCACATAAAAATTATAATCAATGTAACATGAAAGTCCGTTATACCACTGATTACAGACAGGCAGTGTAAGACGATAATTCACTATACTTCTGATTACAGGTGGTCAGTGCAAGATGACAGTCAGTTATACTACTTATTACGGATGGACAATGTAAGATGGCGGTCAGTTATACTACTGATTACAGATGGACGATGTAAAAGGACAGTGTATACTATTGATTATGGATAAGCAATGTAAGATGGCGATCAGTACTACTGATTAATAATGATCAATGTGAGATAGCGATCATTTCTGATACTGATTACAGATGGATGATATAAAATTACAGTATATGCAATTGATTATAGATAAGCAATATAACATGAACGTCATTTACACTACTGATTACAGAGGGCAATGTAAGATGACAGTCAGTTATACTACCAATTACAGAGGGGCGATGTAGAAGGACAGTTAATACTACTGATTACAGATGGCCAGTGTAAGATGACAGTCAGTTATACTACCGATTACAGAGGGGCGATGTAGAAGGACAGTGTTATACTACTGATTACAGATGGCCAGTGTAAGATGAGAGACAGTTATACTACCGATTACAAATAGACGATGTAGAAGGACAGCGTATGCTACTGATTATAAATAAGCAGCAACAGATGGCACTCAGTTATACTACTGATTACAAATGGGCACAATACCCATGACAATCTGTGTCACTTTTGATTACAGTTTTGCCACAGTTTATGTTGAAATTGAACAATACTCCGGTATGGAACAAGACTTTGCATAGAATACAAACGAATAGGAGACAATATTTATTTAATTACTGATTCCTGAATCCTTTCCCAGTCGTGATTTCGACATTTCGTTGTTAAATAAACGAAGACTCAAGCAAAATTGTGGCCTACCTTGTCAAATAGGTAACTGTCGAACTCCACCACATTTAACTTACCCAGGCATTGTATTCTCCAAAAATTGTTGCGAACACACAGAAAAGATACTCACCCATAATTGTAATCAATTAAAGCCCCAATTTCGACTGAAACCCTCCTTGGTTGAAAAAAAGTACAGTCCCCCCCCCCCCTCCGAAAAATGGTCCATGCGATTTAATTACCGATTCTAGAAAGTGGGTCATAAATAATAAATAAATAAATAAAAAAGTCCGTGCTCAAGGATTAATTATTCAACATTAAAATAGATCAAGGGCACCGAGCTCGGATTACGATTACAGTGGTTTCTTGGCATCGCATGAATGAAGCATGAACACAAATCTATGCTGTCGTCGCCCTTAAATGCTCTTTCGGTTATTTTCCGTAATTCAGTCTCCCTTGTCGAAATTCCAGACATTAATATTAGAAAATGAAGTCAACACGATATCCATCCATCCATCCATCCACCCATACCTATTCATGTAATAACCTTTTCATCCATCCATCAATCCAGCCAGCTAGCTAGCCATCCATTCATCCATCCATGCACTCATATCCATTCATGTCACAACCTTTCATCTATCCATCCATTCATCCATCCATCCACTCATATCTATTCGTGCAATAATCTTTTCATGCACCCATTCATCCATCCGTCCACTCAAATCTATTCATATAATAACCTTATCATGCATTCGTCCATCCATCCACTCCCATCCATCATGTAATAATATTTTTATCCAGCCATTCATCCATCCATCCACTCGTATCTATTCATGTAATAACCTTTTCATGCATCCATTCATCCATCCATCCACTCATATCTATTCATATAATAACATTATCATGCATTCATCCACCCATCCACTCATATCCATTCATGTAATAACATTTTTATCCATCCATCCACTCATATCCATTTCATCCACCCAAACCTGCACCCACCCACATACCCACCCACTTTACCACTCCATTTTACGCAAATTTCGCAATCCGCTAAAATTTCTACATCCGCCTCGTCCTCCTGAAAACTCCGCCCCTAAATCCTACATTATCACACACAACAGTTTTTCCGATCTATAACCAAAACGTGATGAATTTCAAAAACAACATCAAAAAAAAAAAAGGAAAAAAAAAATTATAGCAACAGTAATGAGCAATCTAAGCGCAATTACCACTATCTAATCTAGCAAAGCAAAAGTATTTAATTTTCATCAGCTCGGACAAAGAGTTCAGTATTTGACCAGTTTTACGGAACAAAAAAACAAAAAGAAAACTACATTTCTACATGGTGGCAAAAAACGACCAATCACGAGAGAGAATGAATATCATGTGACCGTTGTAAGTCCATAAAATCTCCCTGACAGAACCCCATGGGCATATCCGACACTGAGAAACAACAACATCGACGACAAATAACAACAGCAACGACAGCCACAATAACGAGACTTTTGCTACATCAACAATAATAAATTATAGACCCTCTTATCCCCCACACGAAAAGAACGAATTATGAATCCCCCCCCCCTTTATCCCCTCCCGTCTACCCCTATCCCTCCTCCGCCCGGAATCTGACCACCTCATGGCCAGCATTTTTCAGCCTTGTAGACAAATCCTATCTGGCAGAATATTATCCCTCTCTTCCCTTCCTCTTCCTCTTCCTTAACCCTGTATATTTCACTCACACATTCCTTTTAATCACCATGTTTTTTTCATTCGATGCCCACCTTTTCTGGGGAGGGGGGGGGGGGTCGGGAGGGGCATGAGGTTTCATCAGGGTGACGGGGAGAGAGGAGGGGAAAGGGTCTGGACCTGGAGGGATTTCTCAAATTTGTACGACTTGTCATTTTGAGCCGTCTCTCTCCATCATCTTCTCGGCCAGCGGGTCAGTTTGACCCCCCGCGCGCTCCTAATCCAATCAAATCGCTTCTCGCGCGCGCTGCCCGTCACTCGCCTTGCCTGTTTGGCTTTGACGCTGGGAGCTCGTATCTGGCAAGGACACAGCAAATGGGATTTCCATCACGCAATCTCCAAACATGGTCTTCCTGTCCGCATTCATAATAACTCCTCTTTTTTTTCTCTCTCCCTCCCCCCCCTCCCTACTCTCTCTCTCTCTTTCACCCCCCGAAGGTTTTGTCTTAATATTTTTTTTTTCTTTGAGACGAAAACAACGGGATGGGGAAAAGGTTACGAAATAAAAAAAAAAAGAAAGACCTTTGTAAAAAAACAATAACAACAACATAAAATGGAATAAAAAATAATCAGAAATATAAGCGTTCCGGCCGGGGGAAGAAATCGGAAAGGATTAGACGTGGAATCAAATCGCCATAACTTTCAGATAAGACATTGCAATTTAGTTTGGTGGGTTTTTTTTTTTTTTTCGTTCTTTCTTTCTTTTCCGCCCCGGAGTCATATTTATTTATTTATTTATTTATTTATTTATTTATTTATTTATTTATTTATTTGTTTATTTGTTGTTTTTTTTTCTTTATTTTCTTTTTATTTTTTTATTATCAACTGGCAAATGAAAAATGTTGAAGAGATGAAAAAACAGAAGACGGTAAGAAGACCCCCTGCGCACAACTTTAGAAAAGAATAATATTTTATATCAGAATGCACACCTTAAAGAGAAAAAACAACCTGAGGGCACGACAGTTTATGGCGTTGCGGGGAAGAGGTCATGAATATTTCAAGTTAAATGTCCGTAACTTTCAGATAAGACATTTTTGCACACTGACAACCACAATTCTGCACACAGACACACGACGAGCAAATAGACAAGACACATATGCACACAAACAGGCATATAGACGCACCCAGGCGGGTTCACATGCAAAGTAGATGGAAGTAGGGAGATATGACAAAAAAAAAAGCATATTAACACATAATGTAAAACATGGCGAGAAAAAAATATACAAAAACCAGAAAAAAAAATAAAATAAAAACAGCACCACGTGATTGGATGGTGGACAGGGCCGGTAATTTATGCGTGACGTCTATCGCAGAGCGAAACCAACTAAAAACTGCACGGCATTTCAGGCGAAAATGGAACAATGGTAATCTAAGCATATTGCAACATTAGTTCTTGTCGTTTCTTGTTTTTTTTCATCTCCATTTTCTGAAAAAAAACGACAACAACCACAAAAATCTGGAGACCTTTTAACGACGTAGAAGAGGTATAAGAAATGCACACTTTGACACTTGTTCAAAATGTGTTGTGGCACTTATCAGTCACTCACTGTTCCGATTTATTCTAATTCTCTATATTCAGCCTAATACAAATACGTGGAATTTCTCAGTTGTGCAAAAAGTGGAGTTGGACCACAGACTAATAAAATACCCAGACTGGGTGGTCCCATTGTGTGACGTCACAAAACAGCGAAAGGGCATGAACCATCCGCCATATTAGGTTTAAGGTAGCGACCGACGCTTCAGCATAGCTACAATGTTGAATGATACCATTTTGACACACCTACTGAACGCGGAAGTTTGGTTCCGCACCAAGAAATTAATACATGTACAACCAATCTTCACAAATAAAAAGAAATTTCTACTGCAGATAGAACTAGAACCGGAATTTCCCGAGCGGCGGCCATGTTGGTTATACAGTCGTCGCTCGGGAAATTCCGTAAAAAACGACACAGCCCGAAGCTCGTGTTTCCAGTCTGGTTAATTTATTAGTCTGTGAGTTGGACCAAATAAAAACTAAGGCCGCCATACCTGGAATTCAGTATTTAGGGGCTGTCAATAGAGCAAGGGTGGCTTTCAGTGTGGTCTAGAGGCATGGTGCTCGCCTCTCATACCAAAGGTACTGGGTTCGAATCCCAGCCGGTGCAGACATGTTGGAATTTTGGGATTTTTCTCATTTTTCCCTATCCTGATTCTATGGGAGGTAGGGTCGAGCACTAATTATTCTTCTCGGATAAGGACGAAAAACTCAGAAGGCCCGTATGTACGTTGGGCACGTTAAAGATACCTTGGCAGTTGGAAATCGAAAAGAGCAGGCCGAACAGGCCGCTGCCCTGGCAAAATTCTAAAAAAAACCAACAAAAACGGATCCCCACCACAACAAGAAAAGTGAAGTGTAAAATGCCAAGGTCAGCGAACCTTCTAAAATAAAGACCTAAACACAACAGGGGTGGCTCACAAGCCACAAGCGGCTCTTTGACCATCAATATGTGGCTCCTGGAAATATGTTGGCTGAGCTCTTTTAATAGTTGATATAAATTTTCATATTTTCTGAGATGATCCCGCAGTTTATTATCGTATTTCAGTTTATTATCGTATTTGATATGTTCAGTATAGTTAAAACAATCTTTGGTCCAGATTTTGAAAACATTTGAATATACAGTCTATGACGTGTACTTTGTGATTACTGAAACTATACAAATTAAGAGTTAAAAAACTGAGTAAAATTTAATATTGCTGTATATATATATTTGTTAACATTTATACAATAATTATTTGTGTAACAAATGTGTTTAGAAACAATTCTTCTTCTTCTTCTTTCGTTCACCAAATCTAAATCTGCAGATTTGTTCTTTTAAGAAAATCTAAGGTTTTCTGCAATTCTGGCAGAGCACGATAGAGTTTGACATTCTATAGTAACAATAAATGCGTGTGTGTAAATTTTATTCAAATCCTGTGGCTTTGGAACATCTGAAGTTTATCGTATGTGGCTCTTACAATCAAGCGCGTTTGGCCACCCCTGTTAGATTGTCTGTATGTTTCGAGGGGGTGGGGCATGAAGAGGGCCCTTTTGTCTCTCCGGGGCTATCAGCCTAATGCTGTTGGCCCCCTGAACAATGGGAGAAGGGGAGCTTTGCCCCCATCGTATAAAAAGCCTTTCTCCGGCAGAGAGGGTGTGCCTAAGGAGACTATGATTGTACGCTTTTCAATACTGGTAAAAAAAATTTAAAGTTTGTTTGGGTTTATTCACTTTGTTGTTGTTTTTTTGCAAATAAAACCGACACATCATTATTATAAAAATTATTTTTCCAAAGAAACAGTCAAATAGCCCATGCTAAAAATTCCATTGTAAAGTTTGAAACATAAATGGTTTACCATTGATATTCACCATTCTGTCGTTAGGGGAACGTAGCCTAATTACAAAGCTGAATAGAGAACATACTGAGTTGTGTTCACTGTTTATCATTACCATACTGTGTAAAATGCTACGACCTCATCGATACCACAATTATTTGTCGCTTGTCTGTGTCGCTCAAGTAAATTAACAATAATATCTTAATGATTTTTTTTCCCTTTTTTTTTTGTATCTTACGTATTTATATTTCACCAGGCACCAACGAACGACTGGGAAAACCCCAGGGCTTTTTATACATTTATCTATTTATTTATTTAATATTTATTTACTTGCATGTTCATTTACTTATTTAATTATTAATTACTTAATTAATTTATTTATGTAATATTTATTTATTATTACATAATTTGTTTGTTTGTTTTCACATTTGAAGTTTGTCTTTGACGTGCAAAAAAAAATAAATAAATAAATAAATATAAAAAAAATAATAATAATGACAATAATATCATGAAATAAAAATAATGTTCGAACATAAAAGAAAAAAAAAAAAAAAAGAAATCCATAGTCAGGATAACGAAGCTGTGACTTATTAATAACAATACATAACAACAATAATAAATAATAATTATCATTATAGTAAAGAAGTATCAGAAAGTTCTAGAATAAGTAAAATGTAATAGATAAAATAAAATAGAAATAAAATAAATAAAATCGAACCGTAATAAAGGCAGTAAAGACACAGAAAATTGGACAGTGATATCGGCATCTTGAGCAAATAATTACGATTCCAAGTGTGCTAAAGGACGCGATAACAATACAAAGCTATACCACTGTCCAAAGCCAAGCTGGTTCTATAATAGTCTACCAAGGGTTTTTTAATACAGGTTTGCCCCCAGCATTCTCTCTTTCTCTACAAAGCCGTTGTGTACTGTGTCACTTTATGTGCAATATCTTCTTTTGTAAAACTACAATAATTATACGAAATATCATGAAAACCACAGAAAAAATGTGGGGTCGGAGCAGGGCTATAAGCTAAGTCAAAATTGGGCAAAAAGAAAAAGTTGTATGTTGCGAAACCCCGCGTGAGAAATAAAACCCAAACAATACAAAGCAAACTAAAGAGAAGACAGAAAATACACAAAATTTTCGGCTTTCGCCTTTTTTCAAGTGAAAAAAAAAAAAACGAACAATAAAAAAAAAAAATAAATTATACTCTTCACGGCCATGACATTAATTTTTATACTTTCCCCTGACCTCTTTCCGTCGTATTTTGTACTTTTGCCAACTCTGTGTATTGACTTATTTATTTTCCCCTTATGCTTGTAGTATTTTACACTATAGTATATATCTATGGTATGTAAAATACCTTTCCTTTCATGTGTGTAGTATTTTATGTTTCTTCCTTTAAATATGTGCGTAGTATTGTACATTCCCTCCTGTATGTGTGTAGTATTTTATGTTTCTTCCTTTAAATATGTGCGTAGTATTGTACATTCCCTCCTGTATGTGTGTAGTATTTTATGTTTCTTCCTTTAAATATGTGCCCAGTATTTTACATTACCCTCTTTATGTGTGTAGTATTCTATATTTCCACTCTTTGTGTATAATATTTTATATTCCCCCCTCTTTGTGTATGGTATTTTATATTTTCTCCTTTATGTGTGTAGTATTTTATGTTTCCCCTTATGTGTGTAGTATTTTATATTTCCCCTTATGTGTGTAGTATTTTATATTTCCCCTTATGTGTGGAGCATTTTATATTTCCCCTTATGTGTGTAGTATTTTATATTTTTCCCTTATGTGTGTAGTATTTTATATTTTTCCCTTATGTGTGTAGTATTTTATATTTTTCCCTTATGTGTGGAGCATTTTATATTTCCCCTTATGTGTGTAGTATTTTATATTTCCCCTTATGTGTGTAGTATTTTATATTTTTCCCTTATGTGTGTAGTATTTTATATTTTTCCCTTATGTGTGTAGTATTTTATATTTCCCCTTATGTGTGTAGTATTTTATATTTCCCCTTATGTGTGTAGTATTTTATATTTTTCCCTTACGTGTGTAGTATTTTAGACCCTCCTTTTACGTTTGTAATATTTTGTAATTTTCCCTTTTCCCTGTGTAATATTTAATACTTTTTCACCGTGCAATGCATTTTATACTTTCCCTTTCTCAGCGTACTTTTCATTCTCATATATTTGGAGGGCTAACTGTTACATTTTTGTGCATTTCATTTTATTTCGTTTTTGTGTTTTTTTTTCTATTACACATTACCGTCCTCATGTCAAATGTTTGATTATGTGGAACACTTCTAATTTTTCAAGAAATGATTTTTTTTGTCATAAATTTTTTACATTTTTCCATTTACTTGGCTAGGTTAACTCCAGTTTGTGGATTTGAGTAGTCCTGGATGTGACAGTTACAGAGCCTGGACACTTGAGATTTAAAACTCAGCAAAAACAATAAATAAATAAACACGCGGTGGCCTAGAGGCAAAGGTGTTTGAATCTCATGCCGAAGGTACCGGGTTCGAATCCCCGTCGGTGCAGGCATGTTGGAATTTAGGGATTTTTCTCATATTTTCCTGTCCCTGATCCTACGGTAGGTAGGACCGAGCACCTAGTCTTCCCGGATAAAGACGAAAAATTCGGATGGCCCGTGTGTACATTGCGCACGTTAAAGATACCTTGGCAGTTGGAAATCGAGAAGAGCAGGCCAAACAGGCCGCTGCCCGGGCAAAAATCTAAAAAAACGAATCGCTACCACACCAAGACAAAACAAAAACAAGAAAAGTGAGATGTAAATGCCAAGGGCAGCTAACCCCCTAAAGTAAAGACCAAAACACATGAAAATAAATTTGAAGAAAACATAGACAAGTTGTATGGGATCAATACTGTTGCCTGTAATTTGATGTTCTGAATATTGATTGTACCCGGTGTTATATTATGTCATATTTCTGGATGTGTTGTCACAATTTATCATGTCACATTGGAACTAGAAATTAATGTCACTTGCGTCATTACCGTTTAGACAAAGTTGTTCTTTTTCAATAGCTGCCCTAGCTTTGGTATAAAATAATGAATTGAAGAAAAATGGGCTAAGCACATGCCTGAGACTTGTTCTTTATTTTTGTGTTTTGTATTTTGTAGACTTCTTTAATCCAGTTTGGGAAATTTGCCTTAGTGACACTGCAGCCCAGTTAGAACTGGAGTAGACACGTCGTCGCCACAGTGCAGCGCCTCCCGGCGGATTTCTTTTATTTGGGGCGGGGTGGGGGGTAAGTATGAAGGTTTGCCGAGAATTTTTTAGTGAGTCCAGAGACTGTATGTCGTGTTTGTATGTGTGTGTATGAGTGCGTGTGAGGGAGAGAGAGAGAGAGAGAGAAAAGGGAAGCAAGAACAGAGAGAGTGTATGTTTGTGTGCAGGTGTTAAGTGCGTGTGCGTGTATGTATGTATTTGTGAGGGAAAGAGAGAGGGGGGGGGGGGGAGTGGGGTGAGAGAGAGAGAGAAAAAAAAGTATGTGTGTATCAAATGTGTGTGAGAGAGAAAAAGTGTGTGTGTTTCTGTGAGAGAGAGAGAGAAAGTGTTCATGTGTGTGTGTGTGTTTGAGAGAGAAAACGAGGGAGGACGATTGGCCCAAATTTCAAATTTTATTTTAAGAAAAATAGTAACGAGAGTATTTCATTTCAGTGCAATTTGCCCCATGCCCGCTTGTTTACTCAACGCCTTAGTGACAGTTTCAAAATAAGTTAAAAATTTTATCAAATGTGAGTGTGCATGAGAAAACCCACAATAAGTCGACAGAGCTGATTTTGTGAAAAACGGCTTTGAAGCGAAAATATTGGTCCGACACAAACTTCCAACTTGGCTGTTGTTTAGGGGACCGTGGCATGTTAGAGGGTAAACTGTAGACGAGCAGTGAACACTACTCACTATGATCTCTACAACGGCTTAGTTATTAGACTACGGTCTCCTAACAGCAATCACTCCAATATTACTTGGTCAATTGGCTATTGCCACTTTTAGGATTAAATGCCGTTTTCTCAAAATCTTGTTTTAGGGGGGTCACTGACTTCAATTTATTAGAAATGTCTTGTCTTTTATTATATGTACAGCACACAAAATGTCATGTTGCCGACTTATTGTGGGTTTTCTCATGCACACTCACAAATGGTCACTAATTTCACCCCGGCTCTTTGCTCCGTTTGAATTGATGAGCCCCGCCCATTTGACACGCGTACAATTTGGTGCGTAGTGCGGTGGTGCGCATGGGATCTCATGCAAGACTGTAGACTATGAGAGAAAGAGACAGACAGACAGAAAGAAAGAAAGAGAAAGAGAAAGAGAGAGGGGGGGAGAGAGAGAGAGAGAGAGAAATAGACAGACACCCATACAGACAGAGAGAGAGAGAGAAAGGGAGAGAGAGAGAAATATACGCACAGACAGACAGACAGAGGGAGAGAGAGAGAATTAGAGAGAGGGGAAAGAGAGATGATGAAAGAAAGAGAAACATACAGACAGACATACAGACAGACAGAGAGAGAAAGGGGGAGAGAGAGACAGAGAGAGACAGAGAGAGAGAGAGAGAGATGAATGGCAGCACTCGGCAGTGTAATTAATACCTCATTCGGTGACACAAATTTATAGCAATCATGAGTGCGCAGCGCGCAGGCGTATTTTGAACGCCCAAAACATGTGCTATTTCGTGCGCACAGACACCTCCAGGGATAATGAATGAACAAACTCCCCCATTTAAACCTGCCTACGTAAGCACATCAAAGGAAATCTGGGGTTGGACAACTTTGACGAAGAAAAACAAAAACGGAAATAAGAATATTATTTTTCAAAATTATTATTATCAAACTCTTTTCTGGATAAGTTTGCTAAAACATTTCCCTTTGTATGCATGACCCGAATTATTCACCTGAAACATTTGTGACAATTTCGTTTATTTTTTATTTTATTGCTGCATGTATTATAATCATTTTTTATACATAAATTCGGTTATACATGTGTTTCATATTTTCGATGACGCCTTGTTTCACAGATTGATGGATGAGTTTGGAATGGATAGATCAAATCTGATTAACGAAAAAAAAAAATGGCAAATAGATGTGAACTGATAAATGTGGGAATAAGATATAAAAAAGTCAAAAACTTGTTTCACGATGTTTAATTGTTTCTTCTAGGTTGAAGTTTTGTCATAGATGTTGTTTTTATTGACATTCTGGGGGAATATGGGTCAAATGGGATATGTTCATTAAGGTGAGCCAGAGTATAGATATATAGAGAGGGTTTACTTCAGCCAAATCGCGAAACTAGGTCGCTGCGGTAAACAAGAAACTGAAGAATGTAAGAGACCTTCTTCACCATAGATAGTGTGCAGATCTTCTGTTTACTGTGGTTTGTTCATATTTTTGGGCTCATTGAAACTATTTTTACAGCCGTTTGTAAACTCTTACCTCCCGTGGGAATGCACAAACGGGTATTGTTTGCCGCAGTGACCTACTTTCCGCTCCATGCTAACAGTGGTTTCGCGGCTCCTCCCGTGTCTCGCAGTGCAAATGGACCAGTAGTGAACCCTCTCTATTATGTCTGCACTCTCTGGGTGAGCTATGAGGTTTTAACTGTGACACAGCCATGACCTCAGAAATTCAAGGGTGTTTAGGCGTGCGCGTGTGTGTGTGTTGGGGGGTGGGGCAGGGTGAAAGAGTGTGAACGAGACAGAGGGAGAGAAAAAAAGAGAGAGGGCGGGAGCTCGGAGGGTCAGAACAAGAGAGACAGAGAGAGAGAGAGAGAAAGAGAAAAGGAGAGAGAGAGGGAGGGACAGAACAAATTAAAGAGACAGAAAGAGAGAGAGAGAGAAAGGGAGAGAAAAGGAGAGAGAGAGGGGAGTGAGGGATGGACAGAGAAAGATAGAGGAGAAGAGTATGAGTGAAAAACAGAGAATTTGTGTGTGCGTGAGAGAGAGAGAGAGAGAGAGAGAGAGAGAGAGAGAGAGAGAGAGAGAGAGAGAGAGAGAGAGAGAGAGAGATGGGGAGGGGAGAAGGGACATGCAGAGAGAGAAGAAGAAAAAGAGAATATGTGAACGTGCACCCATGTACACATGCAATGTACGCATGCTGCAGTACACAAATGTCAGACAGAATCTGATTGGAATCTAGACGTGAGATGGCACAGAACAGTGACCCCTGGAAAATCTACTCATGATACCAGCCAGGGACTAATATCGACAGATCAGACCATAATTCTGTACTTCGAAGCCGAATAAATGGGGACACGTTGGCCTGCAGGCAAGGCTGTTCGCCTGTCATGCCGAAGGTACCGGGTTCGATTCCCGGTTGGCGCAGGCATGTAGGAATTTTGAGATTTTTCTCATCATTATTTTCTCTCCTATCCTTAATCCTATGGCAGGTAGGATCGAGCACCTAGTCTCCTCAGATAAGGACGAAGAACTCGGAGGGCCCGTATGCACACTGTGCACGTTAAAGATACCTTAGCAGCTGAACGTGGAGAAGAGGAAGCCGAACAAGGCCGCTGCCCGGGCAAAATTTAAAAAAAAACAAAAAAAAACTGATCCCTATCCTAAAAACACACAGAAATAAATGCAAGAAAAGTGAGGTGTAAATGCCGAGAGCAGGGAACCTCCTAAATAAAGTCATAAATCCACGTGAGACGGACAGCCATTCATAACGACGAGTTAGTTGTACCCGAGACACAGAATACCGAGACGGACCATTCCTTCTTTCACTACATGTCCACAACTTGTGCGCGTATAAACATGGTGAGTACTACTCATAGAGCTCTGTGGTGCTAGTCTTTTTCGTTCAATTATGAAGGGGGTATGGTGCGAATTTTTGCATTGTTGACATGGATGGTACGCGCACAAGCCGGCGGACGGAAAATGATGAATTGGTCCGTCTCGATATCCTGTGTCTCGGATTGTATGTTCTATTAATCTTGTAAACAATCCCATTTTCATTTCGAACAATTTTCAAACAACAACAACAACAAAAAACAACAAGTAAACAAACAAAGGAGCGAGCCGAGATCTTTGAGAAAGTATGAGATGTACGGATTTCACAGCCAGGTTCAACTATTGAAGAGTGCAGGGAGAAAGTACAAGGGACTTACCGATGGTGTGACGTAGGTGGACACGTGACTGTTCAAGCTTCAACCGGCACAACACGTCAGTTTGAAGACACCTGGGTGGATGCAAAAAGTGCGTGAAGGTTAACGGGGTGTTGGACTGGAAAATGAATAATGTCACAAACCTAACATCCTGCACTAGTTATAGACGAAGGGGGGAAATCGGAAAGCAAAAGACGGAAAGCCAGGAGAGTTCTTCCCACACAGTCCCCCATTCCTTTTTTCTATTCCTAAAACCTACCAGTGTAAACTGGCCTTTACATGGTACACACATCCCACATATTATTACATAAACATATTTTATAACTCGGTAAATTCAATAATAGGCATACATGAAGCGACATGGTAAGGAACCGTAGTGAAATAATTATGGTAGTACACATCTAGTTAAAGTGTCTTGTTGAGGCGGATCATTGCAGAGGGTCTAATTTGGACTTATCATAATATTTACAAAGAACAAAGAAGCGAACTCAAACCAGGCTACAGCCTGAAAATTAAAAAAAGAAAAACTTCCAGTCTCATATTAAGGTTTAGTATGACGTACAAGTCCATTCAGTCAGGGGGTCAGAAAACCCAGAGGATTGGAGGATGCTGGTTGCCAGTTCACCCGTGAGGTCCCAAAAACGGTCCACCGGACTACGGAACAGAGAGAGAGAGAGAGAGATACGTTCATAGGGGCAGACAAAGAAAGAAATGGACAGGCAGTGTTGCCGATTGGAGGGCGAAAACTTTGCCACAACCCAGGCCCTTGCCAATGACCACCAGAGGTGGAGACAGCTGGTGCAACGCTCGGTAGTGCAGTGGCCCCCACGACTCGGGAAGGAATTCAGGGATCCAGAAGATAAGACTATGATGCAAACTTTCAAATAAATTTAAAGGACATTTCCCGAGAAAAGTCCTAGTTCATTCCACTCCTGACAATGAAGAGGCGATACTAATGTAGTCCAAAGGGAGGTGTCACACTAAACCCAGAACGGCAGTCAGCTGCTGGCAGACAAAAAGTGCACACCATAATCTATTATATTATTTCAGTAACTTGCAACCTTTGGCATGACTAACTGACCAAACTATACACTCTTCAGGCCTTAAATTTCTCAGGAAGATGGCAATTGAGATAAAGAAGATGATGGCTATAATTAAAAGTTGTTTACTTCAAGCATGTATTTTTTTTAAAATGACAATGTTTATTGCTATGTAACATTTGTATTTTTGCATGTTTGTTTCATAATATATAGTACCGTGCATGTCGTAAAAAGTAACCGTATCTAGCGTTCAGTTTGGTGCGTAATGTTCCGGTGCGCATGAGTTCTGAAGTAAGACTGTAGTTTATTACTTTCATTATTATGAGAGCGAGAGAGAGGGAGGGGGGGGGGCACATTATTGTTTATTCTGGGCAATGGTCGGTAGCTCATCTAGTTTTATAGATTTCCTTATTAAATCCGGGAAACCCCTATCATACTAAGCCCTGTCAGACAGTCAGTTTTTCGCCACTATTTCTTGGGTGTACATTTTTCTTGGCAACAACTGGCTGTGACGTTCCGGGCTTAGTATAATCAAAGATGCTAGACAGAATAAGATGAGACAGCCAGCGGGTTTAGAGGGCACCGATTTCGCATCGCCACCTAGCGGCGAATGCGCGGAAGTCATGAACAATGCCGTATTTCACAAAGCCAACATGGGGAAAATGCTTAATTTTGTTCACTGTTCAGCTATCGCTGAAGGCCTTGATTGAAGTCACTCTTTGTGTAATTACAACTCCAAACACTTTTGGGAAACTCTATTTGTGTTATTAATGTAGTTTTTTTCAGTCGCAGTAACACTGTAACAAATCAGCATCATTAATTTATCATTATATCAAACATTCGTTCAGGCAAGGCGTTACGGACCCCGCCCACTATCAGCTCGCAAACTGTGTACACGACCTTTCTTTTTTTTAGAGACACGAAGAAGGAAGTGTCTCATCTTATTGCGTCTAGTACCTTTGGTGTCATACACCATCCTCAACCCGCATGTGAAATACCGCAGCATGAAATCCTATTGGTTCAAGATGTGCCGACGGCAATGGGCAACTGAATCTCATAAAGTTTTGTAACACAGGCGTCTATTTCTGACGTAAATTAAAAGGGGGTGGGGGGGGGGTTGATTTACTAGTTGATAAGCCATGACAGTTTAATACAAGAATGGGAAGAAAAAAAAACACCCAACAAAACCCCCAACTCTTTAGTCTAGGCTTGCTCTAGTCTGTCCAGGTCGGCCGGCTAGTTGAATGATGACGTCATCTACACTAGACTTCAATGTGAACATAAAGAAATTGCGTCAAGTTCTCTGAAATGAGGGCTGAAAGTTAAGAATGATGATTTCAAATAAGCGCATATTATTTTAATTAAATATCTCTATTCGTTTGTTTTTTATTATTTTATTTCGGCTACCACGGCATGATTAAAGACAGACAGGCAGGCAGACAGGCAGCCGGACGGACGGACGGACGGGCGGGCGGGCAGACAGACAGACAGACAGATAGACAGGCAGGCAGGCAGACAGACGGACAGAGACAGATAGACAGACAGACAGACAGATAGATAGATAGATAGATAGATAGATAGATAGATAGATAGATAGATAGATAGACGGACGGACGGACGGACGGACGGACAGACAGACAGACAGACAGACACAGGCAGACAGACAGACAGACAGACAGACACAAAGACAGACAGACAGACAGACAGACAGACAGACAGATAGATAGATAGATAGATAGATAGATAGATAGATAGATAGATAGATAGATAGATAGATAGATAGATAGATAGATAGATAGATAGATAGATAGGTAGGTAGGTAGATAGGTAGGTAGATAGATAGATAGATAGGTAGGTAGGTAGATAGATAGATAGATAGATAGATAGATAGATAGATAGATAGATAGATAGATAGATAGATAGATAGATAGATAGATAGATAGATAGATAGATAGATAGATAGATAGATAGATAGATACTAAATCTATTTGTACTCATTCTAAATCTCTCAATCATGACCTCTGAAGTCTCATCTCTAGTGAGTTTTTGTACCACACTAAGAATGGGCGAAACAGTTGTTGGTAACAATCAAATAATATTGATTCTGTTTTTTGATATCCCAGTGAAGCGCATGTTTGCCCTACACCAGCTGATACCTGCACAAGGACATAATATTATTATTGAAAATTGAAATTAATAGATTAAAATTTATCCATATCATCCCCCCTTCCCCACCAGCAGCAACAAAATTTATTATTCATTATTAAATATATATTGTTATTAATAAAATTAATATTCAAATATTATTTTGAGTTGTGTGTTGTGAACTGATGTGAGTTGTGAACTGCTTTGAGTTGTGAACTGTTGTGAGTTGTGAACTGCGCCTAACAGGCTGCGTTACAATTTGCTCTGAGATAGAGAGAGAGAGTGAGCGAGACAGGGAGAGAGAAAGAAGCAGTGCAGCGTGTTGAGCGCCTCGCAGGCAGCTCCATTCTGCTCTGTGGTTGACATGTTGTTTCTGTAAAGCGCATGGAGCATTTTAAATGGATATGCGCTATATAAATGCTATACATTATTATTATTAAGTTGTATCTGTTCATTCCACAGACCGTCAAACAAGGTCTCGCTTGCTTAAGGTGTCTAAGCCAATACCACACTGAGCAGGAATCGTAAGTGATTTCATCGGATGATATTTTAGTATTAAACCCAACTTGAAAGGTTACTGAGTACGGTTTATTTGACAGACAGACAGACAGCTAGATGGACGGACAGATGGAGGGGCGGATGGACGGAAAGATGGACGGACGATCAGACAGACAGACAGACAGACAGACAGACAGACAGACAGACAGACAGACAGACAGACAGACAGACAGACAGACAGACAGACAGACAGACAGACAGACAGACAGACAGACAGACAGACAGACAGACAGACAGACAGACAGACAGACAGACAGACAGACAGACAGACAGACAGACAGACAGACAGACAGACAGACAGACAGACAGACAGACAGACAGACAGACAGACAGACAGACAGACAGACAGACAGACAGACAGACAGACAGACAGACAGACAGACAGACAGACAGACAGACAGACAGACAGACAGACAGACAGACAGACAGACAGACAGACAGACAGACAGACAGACAGACAGACAGACAGACAGACAGACAGACAGATAGATAGATAGATAGATAGATATAATATGATTGTGTTTGTCTGAAATAGAAGCCAACAGTAATTGAAGCAGTACAAAAGTATGATTATAGAAATAAGACCTACTGGTAGGTGCCTACAGTACTTACGACTCACAAAAGCACAACTACAGAAATGATATTCAGGTGCCCACAGTACTTACGACTAACAAAGTAAGGCTATGGCAATAAGACACACAGGTGCCTACATTACTTATGAGAAACATAGTAAGACTAGAAAAGGAAGACATACAGGTGCCGACAGTATTATGACAAACAAAAAGTAAGACTATAGAAATAAGACATACAAATGTCTACAGTACTTATGAGTAACAAAGTAAGACAATAGAAATAAGACATACAAATGTCTACAGTACTTATGAGTAACAAAGTAAGACTATAGAAATAAGACATACAAATGTCTACAGTACTTATGAGTAACAAAGTAAGACTATAGAAATAAGACATACTAAGTGAGACGCACTACTAGAACTAAGACATACTAAATAAGACATACAGTTAGAAATATGGCATACTAAGTAAGACGCACGACTAGAAATGAGACATACTACATAAGACATACAGTTAGAAATAAGACATACGACATAAGATAGTCACACTCTGTAACTCTAGAAGCCAGACATACAACAGCTTACAGTACCTCCAAAAGTTAACGGTAGAGTAGCCACCATCAACACAAGAACCACAGATTTACTTACACACATGCCGTACACACGGAGAACCGGGGGGACAGCAAACACACAGTAGACATGAATATGAACCAAACACCATGCACACAGAACTGCAAGGCCCGCCGCTATTATGCACAAAGTCAACACTGACTGAAAAGAGGACCTTTAGAAAAAGTAGGCCTATGACTACAAATCCCCCCACCCATTTCCCCCCCCCCCCAAAACACATATTATATTCCGTCTCTGGGTCGCCATGACATTTACTTAATCCATGAACCGCCAGCTTCCTGCAGGTGAAAGTACGATACCTGATCCACGGTCCCTACCTATGCTGGGCCGACTATCACGCCGAGTCAACAAAGATAGTCTCCAAGTACAAGAGCATTTACTTTTGAAGTCCGGGCGGTACCAACTGGCGCGCTTTCGCTCCGAGACGGGCCATGTGCATGTTAGTGATCAATAGTATTACTGATCGATAGCAAAACCAATATCATTGATTCCGTCTTTTCCTGATGAAGTATATAAACACTTAAACCTTCACCTCACTCCTCAAGTACCCCTCCCAACCATTCTACCTCCCAAGCGTACGGCCTCCTCCAGCCAGAGTTGTACTAAGTACAGAACTTACAGAGTGCTACAGAGAACAGCGGCGTGTCTGCTATGGAGCTGGCTGTCCTATTGTCCTGTAATAATCCGTCTATCATCTTCCTTTTTCATTGTCCGTACATATAGCCGTTGTCGTATCCACGTGCTTTCTCCAAAAACTCTCTCTCTCTCCCTCTTTCTCTCTCATTCTCTCTTTCTCTCTCTCTCTCTTTCTCTTTCTCTCTCTTTCTCTCTCCCCCTCTCTCTCTCCTCTCTGTCTCCTTCTCTCTCATTCTCTCTTTCTCTCTCTCTCTCTTCTCTGTCTCTTTCTCGCTCATTCTCTCTTTCTCTTTCTCTCGCATTCTCTTTCTCTTTCTCTCTTTCTCTCTCTCATTCTCTCCCCCTCTCTCTTTCTCTCTCCCCTCTCTCTCTCTCCTTTCTCGTTCCCTCTCTTTCTTTTTCTCTCTCTCTCTCTTTCTTTCTCTCTCTTTCTCTCCCTCTCACTCGCAGGTGGATGGTGAGCACATCTGTTAGGGACTCCTTCTGTCCTATGGTTCTATTATATACTGTCTATCACCTTGCTTTTTTCCTAGCACAATGCGACCGTTAACGTATCCACGTGCTCTCTCCAAACTCAAACCCAAATCCCAGCTCTGCAATCAACAACAGGGAATTGCAATCACAAGTGCAATGACTAGGATCAAAGCACTCTGACGGAGCGGAGGGTATCATACAAAGTCCGGAACATCAGAGTCAGTTGCTGCTAGCAAAATGTACATCAAAGCAATAATGTCAGCAACTGACTGTGTCTGACCGGGCTTAGTATGATAGGGTCTTCCCGGATTTACTCAGAAAATGTAGGAAATTATGGTGTGCACCTCTTGTCTACCCCACAGACTAATAAAATACCCAGACTGGATGATCCCATTGTGTGACGTCACAAACCAGCGAAAGGTCATGAACCATCCGCCATATTAGGTTTGAGGTAGCGACCGACGCTTCAGCATAGCTACAATTTTGAATGACCACCATTTTGACGCGCCTGCTGAACGCGGAAGTTTGGTTCCGCACCAAGAAATTAATACATGTACAACCAATCTTGACAAATCAAAAGAAATTTCTACTGCAGATAGAACTAGAATCGGAATTTCCCCAGCGGCAGCCATGTTGGTTATACAGTCGTCGCTCGGGAAATTCCGTAAAAAACGACACAGCCCGAAGCTCGTGTTTCCAGTCTGGTTAATTTATTAGTCTGTGGTCTACCCTGGAGAAACCTTTCTTTAATGAGTGGACCTGGACCTTGTTGAACGTTGCCCTATTGTTGCTAGTTGCAAAGGGACCCCCATAACAGTTCAAGCTGCAGAGTCCCCAAAAATTGTAGGTCTGCCTCTGACTGAAAATGACGTTTTATTAAAGACATGTCTGTCCACAGATTGAAGCCACGGGGAAAAGTTCAAATAGAAAAAAAATTAAGTGGCCCTTTTGTGGCTAATACGTGTCTGTGTTATGTCTAGTGTCGAAAGCTTAACTAACTGCACTGGTATTTCCTGGTAACGGGGGGGGGGGGGGGGGGGAGTTAGAGGGGGAGCGGAACGACCCTAGGCTTATGGTAGATATCCGATGTGGATATGCAAATTGAATGAGTGAGAGAGAGAGAGGTGGGCGAGGGAGAGAAAGAGACAGAGAGAGTATGAAAGAGACACAGACCACAGACAGAGGGAAGAGAGCAAGAGAAAGAGAGAATGAATGAGAGGCAGAGAGAGAGTGAGAGAAAGAGACAGAGAGAGTATGAAAGAGACACAGACCACAGAGAGAAGAGAGCGAGAGAGATAGAGAGAATGAAAGAGAGACAGAGAGAGAGAGAGTGAGAGAAAGAGACAGAGAAAGTATGAAAGAGACACAGACCACAGAGAGAAGAGAGCAAGAGAGAGAGAGAGAGAGAGATAGAATGAACGAGAGACAGAGAGAGAGAGAGAGAGGGAATGAGAGAAAGAGACAGAGAGAGTATGAAAGAGACACAGACCACAGACAGAGAGAAGAGAGCAAGAGAGAGAGAGAGAGAGATAGAATGAAAGAGAGACAGAGAGAGAGAGAGAGAGAGAGAGAGGGAATGAGAGAAAGAGACAGAGAGAGTATGAAAGAGACACAGACCACAGACAGGGAGAAGAGAGCAAGAGAGAGAGAGAGAGATAGAGAGGCTCCTAACCCCTCCCTCCCCCCCCCCCCCACCCTTTTCCTTCTGATAACATGTTTTGCCCATCTCACAGAAAAATGTGTTATCTTCTGCATATTCTGCGTGGGCCGCCCGTCTTTTCAGCAGGTCTGTCGTCAGTATGGAGGAGATCTTGATCTTTGTAAGTAAGGTCTGATTGATTGTGTTTTATTAATCACCTACTTCCCGGGGAATTCCTACCAGATTTAGCACTATTATGTTCATTTGCGCGACACTATCTTAAGTTCTTCGTTTGTACGACTGTTATAAGCATTTTTTTGCACAACTGTTGTAAGCATTTCATTTGCACGACTGTTATAAGCATTTTTTTGCACAAATGTTATACGTATTTCATTTGCACGACTATTATAAGCACTTCATTTGCACGACTATTATAAGCGCTTCATATGCACGAGCACAAAAAGAAAAACTTCTGATCGGTAAATAAAAAAAAAAAAATTAATGGTTTGTTTTTGCCAATTTTCCTAGCTCTTTAAAATCAATCATATCCGAAAAAAAATAACGTACATTATATACATGTATTATCTATGAGAACAGGTCGTATCATGTCGTCTCAATCTCCAGACCTCAATACCGAACAACTAAGTGCTCGGTGTAGGTGAGTAATAAACACGTTCACTCACGTCTGAACTATCTCAAATCTGTCGCGTATTCAGTCAAAACTCAGGGAATTGCTCGCAAGTAACGTGCTTGAAGTGGGCGTATCAATACGCAAAGACAATCGATATCTCACGGCTATTTTCACAGTCGATTATGAGATCAATGTAATATCGATGCATTGATTAGTTTAGGTATCATGATATTCTATTGTGACTGGGCAGAGAAACCGACTATTCGGGCATAGGTTGAAATGACACATGAGAGATGTCGCCGGTTCTGTATCCCAAGTCTAAATAATACACGTTATACCAGTCAAATTAGACTATTATTGTTCACGTATCTAATGGGCAATAGCACAGTTTCGCTCCCTCTCGCTCTCAAAACAGGACATGGCACTACTTTAGTTCATGTTTGTCTTATCTGCACTTTCTGAAAAACTGGGGGATCTTTTAGTATGTAGAAGAGGTACAATAAATGCACACTTTGATACTTGTTTAAAATACATTGAGGCACATAATAACCAAGCTGTTTCACAGTTCCGATTTATTCTAACTCCTTATCATAATACTAAAGCCGCAAACGTTCAATGTCGAATTTCTCAGTTGTGCAAAAAATAGAGTTGGTACAAATAAGAGCTAAAGTCGCGACAGGTACTTGGTGGACAATATAAGAATAATTGTCCAAATACATCGTAATATCGAAATCTTAGACAGACAATTTGGCATAGTAATATAATTATTGTCCGTCTGCAGAGCCCGCCTATACCATGTGTGATTACAGCACACTGAGACTACCAAATGAGATTTAAGGGTGATAAGAACAGATATCAGCTCCCCCAGCTGTTGCCACATACTGTAAAAATGTTTACGGCGAGTGATTCTAAACAAATTATTTCTTCTTTTCTTCTAATCTCAGATTTCAACATTATGATAACCAAAAAAGTCAATGACATCACAAAATCTTACATTTCATTATTGATTCTTAAAATGTGACCCCTTTTCTCAAATCGATGATTAAATCGCGGGGTCTCAGCGGGGAAAACGGCACTGTCATCGGCGGATGGTCATTTTGGCCAAAGCTGAGATTTTAACTGATTATGATAAGATAAGATTAGTTACTACTATTTGGCGACCGCAGTTCTTGCTTATTCCGTCCGCTTTTTGCACAACTAAGAAATTCGACGTTAAACGTTTCCTTGGCGGCTAAGCTATAGATGACAAGTGAAGACAACTCAGCATTTTGTCTATACGGCTTTGTAATTAGCCTTCGTTCCCGTAACAATTGCATTATGGCAAGGAATTAGAATACATCGCAACTGTGAAACAGCTTGATAAGTGCCACAACGCATTTTAAACAAGTATCAAAGTGTGCATTGTTATAACTCTTCTACATACTAAAACATCTCCAGTTTTTCAGAAAAGAACTAAGGACTACGATCGCGACTTATCAGCACCAACCCCATCTCTTGATATTTCAGTTTCATTTTTTCTTTCCATCTGTTATCGATCCATTTTTTTTTCCGGTCTCTTATTTCCTGCACACCAGTGAAAAGAGAGTGTAAAGTACATACTTTATTGAGCCCAGGAACATTCGTAATTTGTTCTTTGTGCTCCGACGTTGGTGTCGACGACCTGGGAGATACAGCTGATAACTACATACTACACCTGATCAAATCTCCATTTCAGACTTTGAAGAGGTTAATATTGCCTGGAGCCTGACACTTAAGTCTGGCCGTATTTACACGTAGCAGTGATTCATTGGCTATACGGGGTTCTAATGAGACTTTTTTGGTAGTCTAAGATTGTCTGCCACCGCACCAGCTGTGTGTTTAAACCCGGGTGGTTCTCAACTCTTGTTTGGGCAATGGCCCCCTTAGGCTTCAAAATAGGGGCACGCGGTGGTCCAGGGCCAAGGTGCTCGCCTCTCATGCCGAAGGTACCAAGTTCGATCCACGGTCGGTGCAGGCATGTCGGAATTTTTGTTTGGGGCGAAAAAATTCCTGTCTCTGAGCCTATGGGTAGGTAGGATCGAGCATCTTGTCTTTTCGGAAAGGGACGGAAAACCTCGGAGAGCCTGTGTGTACACTGGACCCGTTAAAGATACCTTGGCAATTAAAAATCCAGAAGATCAGGCCGAACAAGGCCGCTGCCCAGGCAAAATTCTTTAAAAAACAACAAAAAAAAAACCCACACTGAAACAAGAACAAGAAAAGTGAGGTGTAATTGCGAGTGTGCATGAGAAAACCAGGCTTAAGTCGGCAACATGACATTTTGAGTTCTGTACATATAATAAAAGACAAGACATTTCTGATAAATTGAAGTCGGTGACCCCCCTAAAACAAGATTTTGAGAAAATGGCATTTAATCCTAAAAGTGGAAATAGCTAATTGATCAAGTAATATTGGAGTGATTGCTGTTAGGAGACCGTAGTCTAATTACAAAGCTGTTATAGAGATCGTAGTGAGTAGCGGTCACTGCTCATCTACAGTTTACCCTGTAACATGCCACGGTCCCCTAAACAACAGCCAAGTTGGGAGTTTGTGCCGGACCCATATTTTCACTTCAAAGCCGTTTTTCTCAAAATCAGCTTTGTCGTCTTATTGTGGGTTTTCTCATGCACACTTACAAATGCCAAGAAGGACTGCGAACATCCTAAAATAAAGACCTACACACAGGGTCTAAATTTTCTTTCATCACCCCCCCCCCCCATTTTTCTTCCTACCCCACCCCCAAAGTCCCTACTCAAACCCAACAGATACATATCACAAGAAGACAGACTACACACAGACTACACACAAATTATGACTGTTAAGTTTTTCCAAGCTTTATTGATGACAACAGGCCTCTTGATTATTCATTACAAATCAAAGGATCCTTCATCAAATACACCAAACGAAATGGGCCTCTCCCCTTCCTAAAACCCACCCAAGTGTGATGTTGTACAAGACAGTGGTTGCCCCATATAATTATGTGTCCCCAAATCGCCCTCCATGTATGACTGTATTCGCACTCCCTCCCCAATCCCCAATCGCCCTCCATGTATGACTGTATTCGCACCCCCTCCCCACTCCCCCAATCGCCCTCCATGTATGACTATATTCGCACCCCCTCCCCCACTCCCCCAATCGCCCTCCATGTATGACTATATTCGCACCCCCTCCCCCACTCCCCAATCGCCCTCCATGTATGACCATATTCGCACCCCCTCCCCCACTCCCCAATCGCCCTCCATGTACGACTGTATTCGAACCCCCTCCCCCACTCCCCAATCGCCCTCCATGTATGACTGTATTCGCACCCCCTCCCCCACTCCCCAATCGCCCTCCATGTATGACTGTATTCGCACCCCCTCCCCCACTCCAACAATCGCCCTCCATGTATGACTGTATTAGTACCCCCTCCCCCACTCCCCCAATCGCCCTCCATGTATGAATGTATTCGCACCCCCTCCCCCACTCCCCAATCGCCCTCCATGTATGACCATATTCGAACCCCCTCCCCCACTCCCCCAATCGCCCCCCATGTATGACTGTATTCGCACCCCCTCCCCCACTCCCCCAATCGCCCTCCATGTATGACTGTATTCGCACCCCCTCCCCCACTCCCCCAATCGCCCTCCATGTATGAATGTATTCGCACCCCCTCCCCCACTCCCCCAATCGCCCTCCATGTATGACCGTATTCGCACCCCCTCCCCCACTCCCCAATCGCCCTCCATGTATGACCGTATTCGCACCCCCTCCCCCACTCCCCAATCGCCCTCCATGTATGACCATATTCGCACCCCCTCCCCACTCCCCAATCGCCCTCCATGTATGACTGTATTCGCACCCCCTCCCCCACTCCCCAATCGCCCTCCATGTATGACCGTATTCGCACCCCCTCCCCACTCTCCAATCGCCCTCCATGTATGACCATATTCGCACCCCCTCCCCACTCCCCAATCGCCCTCCATGTATGACTGTATTCGCACCCCTCCCCACTCCCCAATCGCCCTCCATGTATGATTGTATTCGCACCCCTCCCCACTCCCCAATCGCCCTCCATGTATGACCATATTCGCACCCCCTCCCCACTCCCCAATCGCCCTCCATGTATGACTGTATTCGCACCCCCTCCCCCACTCCCCAATCGCCCTCCATGTATGACCGTATTCGCACCCCCTCCCCACTCCCCAATCGCCCTCCATGTATGACCATATTCGCACCCCCTCCCCACTCCCCAATCGCCCTCCATGTATGACTGTATTCGCACCCCTCCCCACTCCCCAATCGCCCTCCATGTATGATTGTATTCGCACCCCCTCCCCCACTCCCCCAATCGCCGCCTCTGATCGTTTCCGCCCCCACGCCACCCTTTTCTTCGTTTCCGGCCCCCTGGAAATCAAAATCACCCCCCCCCACCCCCCGGGGCCATAATTATCACCCGTGTTGAGAACCACTGGCAATACCTAACCATGTGATCATTACATGAGTGAGGGAGATCTCCGTATCCCAAAGTGTGATATTCAGCATTTAGCACCTTTTGACAATAAACCCCCTACATTACTTAAGTCACTTTTTTTGCACTTGGTGCTCAGAACAGGGAAAGTGTCATTTTGCTAGGCAAGTGTTAATTTGTCACTTTGCCAGGAGAAAGAAGTGTTCAAATTACTTTGGCAAGGTAAAAGTAGTGGATATTACTTTTCGTAAAGTTGGTTTTCAGGAAAGTATTGAGTTTTTGCCAGAAAGTGTCACTTTGAAAGATAGACGAAACTTTCACCGAGTGGAATTTGCCAAACCAACAAGTATATATAGCGTTTTTCAATTGCTTTTTTGTTTCTATTATTTAAAGTTTTTTAAACGAAAGCCCCCACTGGCAGATTTTTATAGGTCAACCATGAGCAGAGAGTATGTATCATGTACAGAGAGGTTTCACTATTGGTCTATTTGCACTGCGAGACACGGGAGGCACCGCGAAACCACTGTTAGCATGGAGCGGGAAGTAGGACGCTGCGGTAAACAATACCAGTTTGTGCATTTCCACGGGGCGTAAGAGCTTACAAACGGCTCTAAATAATTTCAGTCAGCCCAAAAATATGAACAAACCACAGTAAACAGATATGCACACTATCTTTGGTGAAGGCGGTCTCTTTCAATTTCTTGTTTACGGCAGCGACCTAGTTTCGCGATTTGGCGGAAGTGAGATCTCTCTATACATACATGCTTTCCGCAATGAGTTTCAATGAAGCCTCGCGCACCAACCAACTAGGCAGATCTAATTTGAACTCAATGTCGTGACGTCACCATCCAATTAGTTGGCCGATGAAAATCTGCTGGTGCGCGAATGGGCTAACGCTTTGTGTTTGAGACTAGATGTGAAACACGGCTGAAGTGAGCCACGCATTCATTAAGTCATAGTAATTTTGGATTCCTTGCGCCACAAACATGTTAAATGTATTAATTTCATTACAGCTAAGTGACCTATATTTATTAGCATTATAATATTGATCTGTGTATGCCTGAGGACGTTTGGGGTATTAATAATATGCAAGTGTGCATGAGAAAACCCACAATAAGTCGACAGAGCTGATTTTGAGAAAAACGGCTTTGAAGTGAAAATATGGGTCCGACACAAACTTCCAACTTGGCTGTTGTTTAGGGGACCGTGGCATGTTACAGGGTAAACTGTAGACGAGCAGTGAACACTACTCAATATGATCTCTACAACGGCTTAGTTATTAGACTACGGTCTCCTAACAGCAATCATTCCAATATTAATGGGTCAATTAGCTATTGCCACTTTTAGGATTAAATGCCGTTTTCTCAAAATCTTGTTTTAGAGGGGTCACTGACTTCAATTTATCAGAAATGTCTTGACTTTTATTATATGTGCATAACTCAAAACGTCATGTTGCCGACTTATTGTGGGTTTTCTCATGCACACTCACATGTTGTAAGCACATTATTTTGTTCACTATTGTGTAGAACCGACAGACAAGAGTACTCACGAATCATCATACTAAAAAGGAACTAAAGGGTGAACATGACTGTAAGTACCTAAAACTTCGTCACTAAGAGATAAAAAATTATAAAATTTTGTAGACTCCCTCAGTATTAGACGATAAATTACGTGGACATGTCAAAATTCAGTCAATATATTCTCTTTTTGTTATATTTTTAGCCCCCCCCCCCCCCTAAAAAAAAGAGACTATTTTTCGTCGGCGAGAAACGAAAGGTATGACCGGAAATTTCGCTCCTCGTCTCTCTTTACACATTGCTATTCCAAAATAAACGTCATCACATCCTGTGTATTCTGCAACGAGTTATGGTGTAACAATACAACATCGCATAGTTTTCCATATTCTTGTATGTGTATTTTTGCCTCTTGGAGAAATGAGGGACTATGTTTGGTCGGAAAAAAGGGGCAAATCAGCATACAACATTAAGTCACATAGACATTATATCTCGAAAAGTTTTTAAGCGATTGGTATGACACTTATACATAACGACATTAAGAGTGATGAGAACCACATTCATGGCAAAAACCTCAAAATCGGCAAAATGTCGCATACGACAATATGGCAAATATCCCAACGAAACTCTATCAGTCTTTGCAATGAATCCAAATTAATGTGACTTAGATCTATCTATCTATCTATCTATCTATCTATCTATCTATCTATCTATCTATCTATCTATCTATCTATCTATCTATCTATCTATCCATCTACCTACCTATCTATCTATTTGTCTGTCTGTCTGTCTGTCCACCCGTCCGTAATAAATTATGCGGTCGGGCTCCGTAAGATTTCCCTTGCTCTTGTCGGCCAGTCTTATTTAAACAAACAAATTTTAAAAAAATGTAAAAAAAAAAAATACTAGTTAATATCTGTCTAGACTACCAATACAGCAAGTAACTAACGAGCTTTTAGTTCTACGGTCCTTGATCTGATGGACGTTTCCCCATGGGGGGGGGGGGGGGGGGGGACAGATTTTGGGGATTTCCCGGGGAAAATACCCAGCCTATTAAACAAGTGCACACTAAAGCTGGCTATCCATATGCCCGAAAAATCATGCGAATGTCGCATGCGAAATTCGCATGCTGCGGAAAAATGAGCCCTCTTCCATATACCCGAAATTCGCATCGACCATTTCTGATTGAACCATGGCACCGGTACAGTCAAAGCAAGCACTCTACGTTGAAAACGAGAGAATATTGCTGTTAGCACTGCTATTCTTATTACGAAAACAGAAAAGTAAGGCAAAGAGGAAGCATCGATTTTGGGTGAGCAGTATTTTACAGTTAAGACAGCAGCATGGTGCTTACGTCAACCTTATCAAAGAGCTTGGTTTTGATGGAGATCTCTTCAGGAAATATATGCGACTATCAAGGGAGCAATTTGCTCGAACACTGTACTTGGTAGAAAGGGACATCGTCAAACATGGCGTCAGTCGAGAAGCGATATGCCCAAGAGAACGTTTGGCGATATGCATCAGGTATGTAGACTATTCGTGGGCGGTTGGCGGGTGCAGCAGGTAGGTCCTACTTCTTTCCTGTCATTCTTTTACATCTGTCTGTCATCTTGCTATTTCCTCTTGCAAAAGCCCTGAGATCATCCCATTGGGATGTACTGGGCTTAATCCACAATCAATCAATCAATGTAGACTATTCTATCTCTCTTTCTCTCTATCTCTTCTCTCTCTCTCTCTCTCTCTCTCTCTCTCTCTCTCTCTCTGCTCATGTGAGTAAATTATTGTAAACGCCAAAACTTGTTTGAGTATATTCTGACATTTTAATCAAACGTAAACCATATGATCCAAAACATAATAATATAACAAAACATTGAAAGATCTGAACTATCTTATAAACAGATTAGAGAACAAAAATTTAGCAACATGCCCATGCCTTTAGCATGTTCCACAAGTCTAGTTTTATTAAAAAAAATATTAATTGCTGCAGAAAGTAACCATCAGTCATAAATCTGTGAAATTTGAATTGCATCGGCAATAATGTCAGAGGTAGGCCTACTTGGGACCATTGTTGCCATAGTGTCTGGGGCGAAGTCCTGGTCAGGTGGCTGCGTCTGTTTATATGTCATACCATCGGCAACCGATTGCTGAGAAGCAGAATTTTGTGTTGGGAGGGGGATGGGGGGGATTGGCATTTGAGGAAAGTCATGATTTTCAGCATTGAAGAGGAGGGTGCTGATTTGATACTTTAGAAAACTTTGTACCCGAGGAGACATTTTTCTCATTCTGAAACAAATGTCTTCACAGAACGATCCATTTTCATCTTTGGTGGCCTTACCCCGCCCACTTCGCAAAACAATTCGCATGCGAAGAAAAGTTTTTCGCTCCCTGTTGCGAAACAAAATATTCGCATGCGAGTTTCGCAATCGGCCATGCGAAATTCGGGTATATGGATTCACACATTGACAAAAAGAATGGTGCGAAAAAAATATTTCGCATGCGAAATTCGCATGATTTTTCGGGCATATGGATAGCCAGCTTAAGTCATGTTTTACTGAAAGTACAACGTCCCTTCTAGTGGTGTGGTTTTAGATTGCGCATGATATTTCTTACCGATGTTCAGCTTCATCTCCGTCACTTTTTTTGTTATAGTGAGTGTATTGCAGTAGGACTACACTGCAATAAATAAGTATGGCCGGATAATATCAGACTCTGTGAGACAATGGAAATATAATTGTGTATAACGGCAACTTCTCACTACGGCATAATGAAAAGGAGACAGACAGACAGATAGAGAGGGAGAGTGAGGGATGCAGAGATAGATACAGACGGACAGAGAAAGCCAGTCAGACAAGCAGACAAACGGAGAGACAGACAGATTAACAAAGGACAGACGGGTGGACCGACAGATAGATAGATAGATAGATAGATAGATAGATAGATAGATAGATAGATAGATAGATAGATGGACGGACTGACGAACGGAAAGATATATAGATAAATAGATAGATAGATAGATAGACAGACAGACAGACAGACAGATAGATAGATACCAACACCAGATTTTATCACCAGCCCCACCACATCTACAACTACCGACTAACAGACACAAAATCCTACACACCACACAGAGACAGAGACACAGGATGTTGTTGTAGCATAAAAGGAGAAGATGTTGCTGGCTCCCGTAACTATGGTGTCCGGCTGTCGCCATCAATGTGTGTAAATAAAATCCAAACAAAAACTGAGAAACAAAAACGAATGTCGCTATTTTATATGCTGTAAAACGAGAACATGCCCCTGCACTGACCTATATTTATTTTATGATACACACTCTGCCCCCCCCCCCCCCAAAACCCAACCTATTTTTCCCCCTTTTTAAAAATAACACAGACTCACACACACACATGTACACACACAAGGCAGAGCACACACGCAATATGCAACATGCACGGATTTCCCCCCACACAATGCTATCAATCCATCGCTCGCAATTGTTCATGGTTTACTTTCACTTTGAACTCTCCTGACTGTGTGTTTTACTGTAATTCCCCACTGAGCGAAGGACGTTAATGGAACCGCGTTCCACCTCGCATGAAAATCTCCAGGCTAGTGCCATAATCGGACAGAACAATGTGTATACATATTTCTGTATTTTCACGTCTTTTTTGGCCACATTAAATACATTAAACAATTCTGTCACTGATAACTATTACTGCGACAGCTAGTACTACCACTTCTGCTTTTGTTACCTCTTCTGTTACTACAATTTCTCCTAAACTACTACTACTACTACGTTCACTACTACTATCAATACCAACTACAGCTGCTGTTAACACTGCTACTACTACCACTTCTACGTCTGTTATCTTTCTATTACTGCTACATTTTTCATCAGTATTACTTCTACCAATACTGCTATTACCACAATTGTAATTACTACAACATCACTGCCAGTACTAAAACGACAATTGTAGATGCCATTACTTTTATAATAACTTCTTACAACTAAGACCAACTCCCTAAAACTTTTACACAGTCGTCTACAATGCCATCTGAAGATACATGAATCATTTTTAAGCTGGTGTCAAGGAATCGTATGGATTGGATGAGCAGTGAACACAAATTAGTATCTTCTATATTTGTTTTTTTCAATAAGACTACGGTCCCCCAACAAAAACAGCCATAATTTTATTGAAACTTTCCGAAGGCATAGCGTTTTTTTTTTTCATCAACTTATCGAAGGATTAGAGGGATAGACTAATTATGTTGTGCAAGTTGTAGTCTTGTATGATCCTATGAAACTGTGTAACTCTATGACCTGTTCGGGGAAACGCACCAAGTTTCGTTTTCTATATTGTCAATATCTCCCAGCTAGGATTTCATGGTTTTATTCAATTATATGTCTCTGATAAACCTCAATACATAAAATGTACATAAAAGTCTTAGTGGAGCTGTGTTGTTTTGTTGTTTTTTTTCTTGTTTTTTCTTTTCACTTTTCCTTGACACCGTGACGTTGAATAACCGACTTAAAAAATATACTAGTTACATACTACACACTACTTCTACCAGGCCTCCCCCAATGTGTGCCAAAGTATCATGTAGATTCTATGTGTAATTTGTAAGATTACAAAAAGGTCGTATCGCTAAAAGCTATAAGAACAAGACACTTCAATCATCAATCTAAATATAGCTCGTTAGAACCTTGATTTATGCGACTCCAAGATTCGCCTTGCTCTTTGTGATTTGCAATCCTCATGGAACATAGTTCCTCAAGGTTTTTGTTTCTCTGTTGTCGTCGCTTTCATAAAACTGCAACATGGAAATTCTTCCTTTTATTAACATTTTTGCTTCATTTTTCTGTCAATCTCTCATTTCTTAATCTCTCATATTTCTGTTGTCTCCGTTTTTTCCCCTCTGTCTCTCTCGTTCCACGTTCTCTCATTCCCTTGTCCCAGTTTTCATATCTCATTAAAATCCTCGGTTTTCTAATGCTCTGGCGTCTCTTCCCTTCTTCGTCCGTCTCTTCCCTCCTTGTTCTTTCTCTCTCTCTCTCCCCTCACACCCCACCCCCTTCTCTCTCTCTCTCTCTCTCTCTCTCTCTCTTTCTTTCCCTCTCTCTCTACTAAACAAACACACACTAACACGAGACTATCTTTTCTCAACTTCCTTCTTACAATCGATCTTTATCTCCCTCTTTTCATTCCTTTCCTTCCTCCCCATCCTCTATTTCTCTTTCTCCTTCCCTTCGACCTCCTCTTATACCTTCCATCTCTCTCACTCTTTCTCTCTCTCTCTCTCTCTCTCTCTCTCTCTCTCTCACTCCCTTTGCTTCCTTTCCCATATCGAGTATACCCTCTCAGTTCTCTGTCTCTCTCACGCATTCTATCACTCACCCTCACTCGTACCCCGCCCTTTCTCACACATACACACACACACACACACATACACACACACTTACGCAAACCATAAAAGAGGGCCAGACTCGGCCCTGAAACAACAGCTCTGCCCTACAATAAACACCACCCCTCCCCCCCCCCCCACTACCAACCCATACGACTACATACCTTTCTACTCCCACAACCTCCAACCTTCTCTCTCCTACACTGCCATGCTCTGGGCAAAACACAGTATTACGCCAAACGCCAAACTTTTGCAACAGACGCAAAATATCAAGAGGTATTTGCCATTTTTTATTGTTGTATACCGCGGGTATAGAGCAAAATTGTTGTATCTCCAGGTTTATGAATAATGGGAGCTGCCTCGGAAATACCACAGTATTGGTCTCAATGATCTCATTTTTAAGGGAGATACAACAATTACTGCTTCTCTGTAACTTGGAACTGGTTAAAGATAGCGGAATAACGAAAAAATTGCAAGAAACAGTTTGTCATTATTACAGTATGGCCATTATGAACCCCAATTCATAAACCTGGAGATACAATTTTGCTCTATACCCTAAATACGACATTTTACGGATTTTGAGGCTTTGTCTTGAAAGTGGTCCTCTCACTCCGAATTTCGTTATGTATAAGCGACATTCCAATCGAGATATATGTTTGTGACGTAATATTTTTTGCGTTTTAGCCCTTTTGTCGACCGAACTTCAGTCCGCATATTCTCGAAAAGGCAAAAATGCACATACAACAATTTGGCAAATACCCGACGATATAATTATGTCCCATTCCTGTCCCTGTTCCAAAGCGTACATCAGCCGATATTGATCACCGACTGGTTAGATTGTGACATCACGACAATGCGTTCCCGTGCACCAACAAACTAGTTGCACCCAATTGCAAGTCAATGTCGTCACCATCCAACTATTACTCGTGCAAAATTATAACCTACAAAGAGGAGTAGAGCATATTTCACTATATACAACGCCACCTTAGTTCTAGTTTGGTCTATCTCAATTTTCTGAAAAACTGGAGATCTTTTAGTATGTAGAAAAGGTGTAACAAATGCACACTTTGACTCTCTTATTCTGTCTCCATTTTCTGAAAAACTAGAGATGTTTTAGTATGTAGAAGAGGTATAACAAATGCACACTTTGACACTTGTTTAAAATACGTTGTGGCACGAACTTATCAAGCAATTTCACAGTTCCGATTTATTCTCCTTGCCATGATACTAAAGCCGCAGACGTTTAACGTGGAATTTCTCAGTTGTGCAAAAAGTGGAATTGGAACAAACAAGAACTTAGGTCGCGAAAATGGTGTTAAGAAGCGAATTTGACGTAGATTGACATACGGTCTTTTTCCGTAGCGTATGCAACCTTTCTCAGTCTTCCCAATAGAACAGACCGCAAGCCTCATTCTTCACCCTCTCACCTTTTTTTTTTATTTCGTTTTTTTGGTTTCCGTAATCCTTTTTTAAACATTCCCGCATCGGCGCTCTTTCCTCGGTTCCCTCAGCCCGTTTCAAGGAGAGCCTTGCATGTAGGTCATCGCGTCCTCAGACTTGGGGGGGGGGGGGGGGGTACGGCCAGGTCAGCGTGACATTGGTGGATTTGAGGTGACGGGAGGTCGTTGAGGAGGAAGGCTGGGAGAGTGGGAGAGAAGAGAGACAGAGAAAGTGTGTGTGTGTATGTATATGTGTGAGAAAGAGAGAGGGCGAGTAAAAGAGTGAGAAAGAGAGAGAGGGAGAGTAAAAAGAGTGAGAAAGAGAGAGGGGGAGTAAAAGAGTGAGAAAGAGAGAAGGAGAGTAAAAGAGTGAGAAAGAGAGAGGGAGAGTAAAAGAGTGAGAAAGAGAGAGAGGGAGAGTAAAAGAGTGAGAAAGAGAGAGGGAGAGTAAAAGAGTGAGAAAGAGAGAGGGAGAGTAAAAGAGTGAGAAAGAGAAAGGGAGAGTAAAAGAGTGAGAGAGAGGGAGAGTAAAAGAACAGAGAGAGAGAGAGATGGAGTGGTCTTACTCATCATACCAAAAAAAATGAGGACCGAACAAAAAACAAAAAAAAGTTTTAAAATACGACAAAAGTGGTTGCTGTAGTAGTGATGATGACATTGATGGCGGTTGACAACACTGGTAGGACAATTCATGTCCATGGAATTAAAGTAGGGGAAATTTGAGTTGAAAGTCGGCAGAAAATTATGCACCATCTGGAATTTGAACAATAAAAAGGGCTGTACTTTAACACTACATGTATTATACTAATATTACTATGTAGTGAGTTTTTTTAAAGTAATAATAGTACTATTTATGTTGAATATAATGGCAGAAAGTTTAATTTTTTTTTTTTTTTTTGTTTTAATACCATAAGAAATTACTTAACAGCATAGGTAATTTCCCTCTAATACCTCAAAATGCCCCCCCCCCCCACCGACCCCCGAGTTGAGAACCATTTGTATGTAACGGTATCTGCTTGTCTGTGTTGTGGTATGTATGTAACTGACTTGACCATGTGTGTGTTGTCCAGTTTGTACACAATGTTTTTACTGTGTAACACGCCAGTTCCTTGCAGGGAAACGATAGCAGCGGCAGACCTACATAATTATTTTTTGGGACCCTGAAACTTGAACTGGGGCTCCCTTCACAACCAGCAAACAATAATTTAGGGCAACATCAAATATTCACTCATCAAAAACAAAGTTTCTTCAAAACCCCTCCAGGATTAGGGCCTCTGTGAAGTTAAACCTTCATTACTTTCGTAGTAGATACGCCTCTGAACGACAGAGAAAACGCGCACATTTTGGCCAAATTTCTGGAGAAACGCAGAGTGCTTGTTGATCGGCAAATTATTTGCGGGCACTCGGGGGTCTTGTGTGATTTCACTGTGTGCTTAACAGTGTGTGCGAGAGTGTGTGCACTATGTGTGTGTATGCCTGTGTTTGTGTAAGTGTGCTCGTGTGTTTACATTCTTTTACAAGAATGAAAGGCATGGCAAACCGTGGCTACTTCGTAGTTGGTGTGCACAAGAAAGGTCTGCGTGTATGTTTTTGTGTCTGTTACCGTGTGTCTTCACCCCAGTACTAAACGTTTGTCTGTGTGTGTTTGTTTGCTTGACAGAGTAAGGCAGACAGACAGACAGACAGACAGATACCAAGCACCTCCGGGGAGATGAACAAAGGACAAGACAAACAAGTTCAAATGAATTAATGTTCAGAGATGAAAGTGTTGTGAAGTTTCATGATATGTACGGGCGACAGAGAGAGAGAAAGAGAGGGAGGGAGAAGGACAGAGGGAGAAAGAGAAAGAGACAGAGAGAGAGAAAGGAAAGAGAAAGAGACAGAGAGAGAGAGAGAGAGAGCACTGCAAAAAAAGGTGAATATGTTTGCGCAGTGCCTTGAATAAGGTGTTCATGTGTGCGTGTTTGTGTATGAGCATATAATTCACGTGTGTGTAAGTATATCTACAGGAGTAAGCGAGGTATGTGTACACACCTGGCAGGTACTAAAATAGCCCAGTAGGTTAAGAGGTCAAAGTTCACTGACCCACCCATCATCTCCAGGTGTCTCAAAAGACCAAGGCTGTTTTCAAAGCAAATAAAACCTGCTCCACCGTCTCTCTCTCTCTCTCCCTCTCTCTCTCTTTCTCTCTCTCTCTCTCTCTCTCTCTTTCTCTCTCCTCTATCGGAGGTGAGTGAGCGATTTGATGGCTGGGGGGATCGGGAGAGGAGAATGAGTGACAGATGGAAGAGAAACACAAGAAAAGAAAGCGAGAATGGCAATTATAATGAAAGATACAATCTGGGCTGGAAAAAAAAAATGACATGAAAATCTAAAACAAGCTGGCGGACGTAGAGAGCAGAGGACAGAAAAAAAAAAATAAAAGAAAATGGAATGGCGAGAATGAAAGAAGAATAGAAATGAGAAAGTAGAATTTTTTTTAAAATTACGGAGAGAAAAAAGACAAAAGAAAAGAGAGAGAGAGAGAGAAACAGAGAGGCAGAGAGAGAGAGAGAGACAGAAAGAGAGAGAAAGACGAAGAGAGAGAGATAGAGAGACATAGAGAGAGAGAGAGACAGAGGGAGAGAGAGAGAGAGAAAGACGAAGAGAGAGAGATAGAGAGACCTAGAGAGAGAGAGAGAGACAGAGGGAGAGAGAGAGAAAAAAAAAGACGAAGAAAGATAGCCTCCTCCCCCTCACCCCCAATCCTACTCTTAAAAAAATAAAATGAACGAAAGAATAGGGCAAAAAAGACAGAAGGATAAACACAGAACATGAAAAATTTCGGTAACCTAGTTAGTCCATTTTGTCGGATTCCGTGTGAATGGATTCTGTCGTAATCAATACTTCTATTTTTTAAATGTTTTTTTTTAAATTATTATTTTTTGCCCAAAGTTAGTAAAAGAAAATGTCATTGAGACGAACGTAATGATAAAACTGAACAAACTCCACGCACAGATCAAGTCTACAAAGAAACTTCGGTTCAGATTTCCCTTTTTGCCTACAGTCAAACCAGTAAACGATCGGCTTTCCCCCCGGGTACCGGGTGGATAATCCCTGTCATTTCAATACCCGGAGAGATTTTAATTGCTGCTTGGCTTACCCGTCGCTGCAGTCACCGATACCCAGCGAGTCTACCAGCGCCTCGGTAACACTAACTTATCTCGCGTCTAATTGCACGCTACACCACAAAATGATGACTGTCTATTTACACGACTAACCTTTTAATTAGAAGCCCAACACCGGCTCTCTCCGACACCTTTCCCAGTCTATTCTTTTTCAAATCCCCATATTCTTTCTGTGTGACGATCTCTCGTATTGTATACTGAGTAGAAATAACCATGAGGGTTACTGGAACGTTGTGAAAAGTGATATTTAGTAGTTCTCTCCTGTGTTTGAACTAAAACCGATTTTCTTTCTTGTACGCAATCGATCTTTGTCAAGGTGAACAGAAACATTCATAGTTCTTTTTTTTTTCCTTCTTTGCTTTTTGTTTTGTTATTGTCTTGTGAAACTCGGTGCAGCAAGACGGGTCGTTCTACGGAAAGTGCTGTCTCTTTTGTTTATTTTTTTTTTTTTTTGTCTTCGAGAATTAATAGACAGAAAAATAAATAAATAAATAAAATGCATTGGTTGATAACTAGATAAAGACACGAATAAATGTACAGATAAATATTAATAAATAATGGGAGGGGAACACTTTATAGTTTGAATTTGAATTTGTATTTCTTTAATACCTCTGAGAAATTTGCCATGGTGTCATTGCAGCCCAGTTACAACTGGAGCAAACCAATCGTCGCCACAGTGCAGCATACTTTAAGACGCAAAGAGAAAAAGTTATTGACACAAATCAATAAATCGAAAACGCCAAAACAAATCGGCAGCTTTATGGCGAGGCCCGGTCAAACTAGGTCCGAAGCGGCATAGTTCATTGTTGGAAGACAAGAAGTACACATCATACTTTGCTATATCATTATTTTCTGAGTAAATCCGGGAAGACCCTATCATACTAAGCCCTGTCAGACACAGTCAGCTGCTGGCAGACAAGAAATACACACCATAATTTTGCTACATTTTTCTGAGTAAACCCGAGAAGGCTCTAATCATACCAAGCCCGGTCAGACCACAGACTAATAAAATACCCAGACTGGATGATCCCATTGTGTTACGTCACAAAACAGCGAAAGGTCATGAACCATCCGCCATATTAGGTTTACGCTAACGACCGACGCTTCAGCATAGCTACAATTTTGAATGATATCATTTTGACGCGCCTACTGAACGCGGAAGTTTGGTTCCGCACCAAGAAATTAATACACGTAAAACCAATCTTGACAAATGAAAAGAAATTTCTACTGCAGATAGAACTAGAATCGGAATTTCCCGAGCGACGGCCATGTTGGTTATACAGTCGCCCCTCGGAAAATTCCGTAAAAGACGACACAGCCCGAAGCTCGTGTTTCCAGTCTGGTTAAATTATTAGTCTGTGGGACAGACACAGTCAGCTTCTGCAATTATTTCTTGGGTGTACATTAATTTTTGCTGGCAGCAATTGGCTGTGATGTTCCGGGTTTAGTATGATACCCGCCTTATTTAAAATGTATCCTGTCTTAAATACATTTTTAGTAAGATAAAAGTAAAAGCACATTTGAAATAGTTTATTCATTATTATCATAAAGACAAAATCAAATTGCTTCGCGGAGTTCACAGGCAACTTGGCGTGAGGGAGTTGTCATCATGCTATTGGTTAGGGGACCGTAGTGTAAATACAAAGCGAAAATACTGAGTTGTGTTCACTTTGCCCATCTATAGCTTACTGTGTAAAATGCCACGGTCCCCCAACAAAAATTTTTGTGAAAACACTGTCTTGTAATAATCACCAGTGCAGTGTCATGACGGGGCATTTTCAAATTATACATTTTTCTAATTCTGCCTTGTTCAATTTTCCAACCCTTCAATTTTCGAGTCTTCCACATGGAATGACCCAAGTGAAGTTCCGTGCCAGATTTCACAAGCAAATCGTAAACCGAGTTGTCAACAAGAATAAGCTTGCCCGTTTGGAGTGGCCTTGCCGATTTCAGGCACATTCTGTTCCACAGGAATGGCAGACACGCTGAGAGGTCTCTGGCAACATGTCAGACAACGGTTAGTTTCAGTTCAAACTTTAACCTGGCAAGTGGCCTACTGTGCTGACCGGTTGTTTATGCAACACTGAAAGTTTTATCGTAATTATGTGGAGACAGACGCCCCCCCCCCCCCCACCCGCTCTCTCCTCCCTCGGACTTTCTTATATAATGACAGTCACCATCTCCTGCTTCATCAAATTTCTAGATCATCCAAGGAGTAACAGAATAATACACACGAAAGCAAACAGAAAGATACAAAAGAGTGCTTTTGCCCTCCTCAATTCGCTCCAACAAGACATTATAGCTAGATGACTAAGAGCGTCTACGTGTGTGAAACTGAAAGTTTGTATGGATGAGAGTGCGTGTTTTAGTATGAGATTTGGAAAGTATGCATGAATCATTGATGCAATGTACAGCGCATTGAGTAATACTTTTATCAGAAATGCGCTATAGAAATTCTATTTATTATTATTATTATTATGTGTGCCATATTTTACAAAGGTTCCATGCCATATTACTTCATGTAATACGCCTGTTATTGAGTTATGATAGGCATATGTAATGATGTGTTAGATGTGTGTACAATGTATGTGTTCTTAAACACTCAGTGAAAGTGAATTTCCCAGCACGGGATAATAAAGTGCTCTTCATCTTATCTTATAACAGGCACCAATTTGGACGATGCTTTGGGGTGTCGAGCGCGGGGTGGGAGGAATATCTACATGATATGTCTTGTTCGAAGGGCGTTTTTCCAAAACTGGGTAAATCAAATTTTGCAGGAGTGACGGTTTCTTTCGGATATGGTTGAAAAGGGCTTTTGTAAGGGTCTCCTTCTGTCCTAGACGTTTTGCTTCTTCCTGGTACAATGACTGAGACCGTCATCGGGTCGACGCGCTCTCTCCGAACTTAAACTCAAACCCAACACGAATCCTTCAGTCCTGTCTATCAAATCTCTTTCTGTAACTTCCTACTGCGTGCCGTCACCGCGTGTTGACTCAAAAGAACGGCACCCCGGGTGACACAGTGACAGTGATCCAAAAAAAAAAAAAAACGGCGGTCCATTGGCCAATCTAGGGTACGCGCCACGGCGTCCGGCCATTGCACTGTGTACCCACGACTGCGCCACTAGCACTATTCATTCACGCACCATCTACTGCTGTGACCCACTTTCCACTGCCTGGAGGGTCAGAATGACCTGACGGGGGGACAAAAACCCATGGCGCTATGCCTGGTGAACTGTCATTTCGTCACCTAACTTTAAATTCAAAAACTGGAAATTTAACCCCCCCCCCCCTCTCCACCCCGCCCCCCCCCCCACCCCGCGCGCCTTTTCACCCATGTCCCCATCCACGCATCCCTGCACAATCCAAAAGAGATAATGACTTGTCCCCCAGACACCACCTACCCGACCCCTCGCCTCACCTACCCCTTTCAAAAACAGTCATCTATTCTATCAGTAACTTGAGACGGGTATGGAGCAGTGACATTATATTATTCTCTCCTCCCTGAACTGCCTTGACTTCACTAATCTGATTTCGCAATATTTATGTAAAGGGGTGTAGAATTTGCTAACAGTAAGAATTACAGTCAAAAACTGTGAATTTTACTAGCTCGGTCTTTTCTGCCGGCAGACAGACAGACACCCAGATAAATAGATAAAGACAGATAGATAGATAGATAGATAGATAGATAGATAGATAGATAGATAGATAGATAGATAGATAGATAGATAGATAGATGGATGGATGGATGGATGGATAGACAGACAGACAGACAGGCAGACAGACAGATAGACAGACAGACAGACGGACGGACGGATGGATGGGTGGATGGATGGATAGCTGGATGAATAGACAGATAGATAGATAGATAGATAGATAGATAGATAGATAGATAGATAGATAGATAGATAGATAGATAGATAGATAGATAGATAGATAGATAGATAGATAGATAGATAGATAGATAGATAGATGGGCTAAGCTTAGCAACGGCTTTCTGTATTCTGGTGTGATAATATTAAAATTAAGAAACCCTCAAGATTTCTACTGCTGTTTTTTGTGACCTCCTCCTAAAGCCGATTATCACTAACCAGTGGATAAAATTTAAAAATTAAACATTTAATTTACTAAAATTGCTGTTTATTGTAGTAATATAGGGCTCTTACAACACAGGTTTCACCGTACATACGGTAAAACTTTCAGTGTTGTATAAACAACCGGTCAGCATAGTTCTTAGGCCACTTGCCAGGTCTGAATTCAAACTAACCGTTGTCTGACATGTTGCCAGAGACTTCTCAGAGTGTCTGCCATCTTTTTGGAACAGATGTGCCTGAAATCGGCAAGGGCACGCCAAACGGGCAAGCTTATAATTACAGACGGCGCACTTTACTACCTAGAAGCATAGCGAATCTGTTCCATGCGTCTTTGCTTGCATTGGTAATAAAACTTCAAGCATCGGTGATTAATCTGACACTGGGTGACATTGTGTGACATCAGGTGACGCATATATAATGACCACCAGATATATTTTGCAGCTCAGTAGGGCGTCGGTACAGTTTTTTGGGGTTTCCTAGGATACCCGCGGTTTGACAAGACCTGCCATCTATCCAGTGAAATTCAGTGTCGTGTAGCCTGAAACTGTTATTCTGTAGACTCTGAATTAATGATGCCTTGCTACAGAAAAACACAGCATGTGCAAGAAAAGAAAATATTAAGGGCTTCGCAAAACAAAAAACAAATATATATATATATAATTATGTATATTAAAAGGGAAAGAAATTGGTCTTGCACTGCTTCAACTTTGTCTGGCCTCGGTTTTGTGAACTGTGAAGCTAAACGGGATTTTATGCATTAGCGAGACCGAAACAAGGTAGACCCGTTAGCTGATTCAAAAGAAGTTCTGGTCAATCGAAATCGACGCAGAAAAGAGTTAACTCAGCCCGCTAGCGGCCATATTCTTTCTCCATTTTCCATCTTTGCCATAACGTGATCCTAGTTCTTGTCTGTTCTACCTCCATTTTCTTTTTTTTAAAAAGCAAAACAAAAGAACTGGAGATCTTTTAATATGTAGAAGAGATATAACAAATGCACACTTTGATACTTCTTGAAAATGCGTTGTGGCACTTATCAAGCTGTTTCACCGTTCCGATTTATTCCAACTCCTTGTCATAATACCAAAGCTGCCAACGTTTAACGTCGAGTTTCTTAGTTGTGGAAAAAGTGGATCTGGAACTAACAATACGTAAGGTCCGGGTGTAGAAAAATATCGTAGTACATTCAAATTTCATTCTATAAAATATGTTAAAAGGTGACTTTAACATAGACTTGTATTTGCGTCTTTTTTTCCGTAATGCACCCGAACTGTCACAAACATCACGGAAGGATGACCCAGTAATGTCACGGTGACCTGTCTCCAATTTTCAAGACATGTAAAAATTTGCAGCCCTCGAACTCTATACTTCAGGCATAACCACGGATCATGGAGACATGACTGAGACAGCGCCCCACTGTGTGATACGGAATATAATAGATATGATTCAGTTTATCTCTTTGAAGCTTATGTATTCAACTGATTGAATTGGTTTACTTGGGTACCCATACAAGAGTATCTTGCAACAGAGACAAAAACCAAAATTGACGATTATACCTTTCCAATCTACGATGTACTGGACGAATACGCAACTCCTTTCTGAGGCTCAAAAAATTGTAAATAAATGTTACTGTAGACTGAATTTTGTCCCAAAAATGGATCTCCCCATGTAATTTATCGTCAACAGTTGAGGCAGTACACAAAATGTCATAACTTTTTGGTAAAATATTCACGACTTTTTGACTCCAGGCACCAGCTGACAAGCTGAATCTCACAACAGACTAATAAATTAACCAGACTGGAAACACGAGCTTCGGGCTGTGTCGTTTTTTACGGAATTTCCCGAGGGGCGACCGTATAACCAACATGGCCGCCGCTCGGGAAATTCCGATTCTAGTTCTATCTGCAGTAGAAATTTCTTTTTATTTGTCAAGATTGGTTGTACATGTATTAATTTCTTGGTGCGGAACCAAACTTCCGCGTTCAGTAGGCGCGTCAAAATGGTGGTCATTCAAAATTGTAGCTATGCTGAAGCGTCGGTCGCTAGCGTAAACCTAGAATGGCGGATGGTTCATGACCTTCCGCTGTTTTGTGACGTCACACAATGGGATCATCCAGTCTGGGTATTTTATTAGTCTGTGAATCTCACTGAAACTCAGTATCGTGACGTCATCATCCAACTAGTTGGCCGATTAAAATCTTACAGTCTTACCAAGACACTAGAAAGGATAAGATGAGACACCGCCTTCTTCGCACCACTAAAAAAAAACAACCGTGCACACAATTTGCGCGCTGATCGGGGGCGGTGCCCGCGGCGCATAGTATGAAAAGAATGCTTGATATAATGGTAAATTTATGATGCAAAATTGTGACCGAGTTTTCCCCACAGCGATTGAGGTTATAATTCCACAATAAGTGACATCAATCAAGGCCTATAGCGATAGCTGAACAGTGAACAAAATTTAATTTCTTCCCTATTTGGCTTTGTAAAAATATGGCACTTTTCATAACTTCCGTGCGCTTGCCGCTAGGTGGCGGTGCGAAATCTGTGCAATGGTCAATTGTGGTGTCTTTTGCTTAAACTTTACCTTAAAGTAACTTATAATATGACAAGTCTTATTGTAAAGAAAAAAATATAGTGGCGGGAGTGATTGATCGCGGTGCAATTTTGGCCCTTCTTTTGTTTTGGGCTAGACGCAACAGCTTAAATGACAGTTTCAAAAATTATAAAATTATTTTTCTTATGTGTCAACTAGATAATCCAGCCCAATCGCTTTTGTATCGACCGATTGTGTTGATTCAAGTTTCAGGTATTTTTAAATAAAAAGTTGTCAAAATGTGTTTGTTTTAGCTCCCTTGTAGTAAGCCAAAGAGTTTATAACAAACCTAGAGGTAAGACTCGGTCACGTCACATAGCCGCAAATAGAAAGCCCGGCAGCCATCTTTGCTTACGGCAAGCGATTGCAAACACGGTGTCAAGGCCAGCGCTAACGAAAGTAGTTTTTGTCGGAAGGCCTCAGTATTTTATTCTTGTTCATTCCTCTTTAGAGATGGAGATTCAAATTCATCCGTACATTTTGTATTTTGTCATAATTCATGTTTTTTTTTTTTTTCTTTTGGTGGGATTACATTTTTTTTTACATTTTCGTGGTTCACCCAATCCATAAATTAAGTCTGCTCACTACTACTGTAATACCCGTTCAAACAATCTGAAAGACCGTTTTATTTTAGGCTTGGATTTGTCTACTTTAGCCGTACTGTCTAGGTCGAGGCAGGCTTGCCGCAAGTTGGCTTTACTTTAGCCGTACTGTCCAGGTCGAGGCAGGCTTGCCGTAAGTTGGCCGCCATCTTTACTTCACCTACCGACGACGCCACGCGGAGACTTGCGTAGCACTAGTCTGACCTCTAGCTATATATAACCTCTTTGTAGTGAGCCCACTGCACCCGAAACAATGTGTTAATACGCATTCAGTTCGGTGCACGCAATTTCCCTGCAAGAAATGAGTGCGTAGTGCTCTGGTGCGCATGAAATCTGTAGTAAGACTGTAGAATACGTGAAGCTTTCTGGAGCAAAAAGACAGAGAGGCAGAATGATGGGCTCACAGGTTTATCCCGGATACCTCCAGGTGCCTCATCTAGTTGAAAAACAAACAGCAGAAGAAAACGATACGGAGGATGATGATGGTACAATCTGTCACAAGCCACGAAAAAACGAAAATGTGGTTATATAACGCTTTCTGTTCCAAACACAATGACAAATTGGGTTAAATAACGATTTGACGTCAACGGAACCGAGACATGCCGTCTCAACCAGCCTCACGCTGCCAGTGCCAACACCGGCAATTAACCTTACTGATGAATTATTTTACTTACAGATAATTGATTGACTTGCTCTGAATCGTGATTTGGTCATAAAATGCTGAAGTTGGGATACTAATAAGTGTTTTTGGTGCGCACCTTGTCATTGACTGTGGAACCTCCAATCTCTTTCAATAAATAAATTTTAAAAAATAGAAATATTGTCTGTCTTAAACCTTAAGTTAAACCAGCTGGGCGTTTAGAGACTGAACATTAGGAGAACCCCTGCAAGGAATGTGGAAAAGAAATTGAAGTCTTACAGCATGAGATCACGATTCCCGAGATTTCAGAACTGGGTCACTATCTCTACGCGCTATCTGGGCATGGGGATTTTTCCCCGTCTAGTGTGGACACACGCTGGGGATCGCTGGGGATCGCTAGGGATCCCACATGAAATTCTGATATGAGTAACTCAATTTAACCCTGCGAACTTCAAAAACGAGATTTCGATCAACAATCAATAAACATTTCCCTCTGTTGCATTCAAATTGTTGAATTAACCCTTTACGCGCTGGCCGCCGGGAAACTTTCGTGTATACAAACTTTCGTCTTACTCCCGGTAATAAAAACGCACAGAAATAAAACCAAATGATATTTGAAATTCTGAATTATTTTATTCTCATTTACTCCTCTTTCAGATTCTCATCATTATCGCTGATGCCGCCGAACGTCTTTTCTATTGTTATCATTGCCGTTAACAATTCGTCAGTATTATTGCTTTTTCTTTTCTTTTCTGTCTTTAGACATTTACGGTGGGTAATTATTAATAGCGTATCTCAGAAAGACATTTTTTTCTTTTTTTTTTCTTCCGCATAAATCACAAAAGATAAGGCATCCCGCTCCCCTTTCTGTTTTACTCCCCATCACACATATACATGGACAAACACTCATATAAACACACATGCATACTGGCGCTCATATTCATATCCACACAATCATGCACGCATCTGGCGCCTAAATGTCCTTTGTCGGTAAGACAGTCTTGCGAAGCACTTTTCTGACGTCGTTCAATTCATATATTCGGCTCCAAATAACTTCACTAAAAATTAAGTCAAACAAATTAATTAATAGATCTAAATTAATAAGAAGATAGCAGTAATACATCACTCGCACTATCATGAAACCGCCTAAGTGCAAAGGACATAATTTTACTGGAGAAGAAAAACTGCTTAATTGGAAATGTATTCCGTATCTTAAATGCAGTTTTAGTGTGTTTAGGACTCTATTTGAGAAGGTTTCACTGCTCTTGGCAGTTACATTTCACTTTTCTTCTTTTCATTCTTCTTCTTCTTGTTTCTGTGCATTTTTGTGGTAGGGATTCGGTTGTTGTTTTTTTAGAATTTTGCCCGGGTACCGGCCTTGTTCGGCCTGTTCTTCTCGACTTTCAACTGTCAAGATATCTTAAACGTGGGCAACGTGCACATGGACCCTCCCGAGTTTTCATCCACATCTGAGAAGGCTAGGTGCTCGATCCTACCCACCTTACGATCAGGGACAGGATCCCCCCCCCCAACCTCCCCCCCCCCCCCAAACGTCCAATGTGCCTGCACCACCCGGGGGTGGAAACCGGGGCCTTTAGCGTGAGAGGCGAGCACCTTGTCGCTAGTTCAAAGTGTTCCCACTAACGAACACATTTAATTAAATAAATAACCATTTAGAATGCTGTACTCCTTATAATTCATTACAAAAGTAAAATACGCTTAAACAGTTCAAAATATTATGTAACTAGCTGAGTACCCGTTTGATGAACAGTTTGTTTTTTTTTTGGTAAAACTTAAGACGCCTGTGAACTAAGAAAGGCATTAATGCTGCATAGATAGCTTATAAGAGAGATGCAACAACAAAGGACACCACTTCAGACCGAAAGGAATAAAAACAAAAGCCGAGATGCGTAGCTAGGGTCATCCCCAAAACTCAGCGATAAGACAGTACACAGTGTGCAGTGGTGCGCACCGAAAATTTTCAGGAAGTGATGATGTCATAAAAACCTACAGCATGTCAATGAGCCTAGTGAAAATCGGGGAAACAATAAATTTCAAATTAAAAAAACTACATCGATTTGAGACTTCTATTAAAAACTGTGCACTCTTACATCCATTCTGATGTACCATATAAAATTTGAAGTCTGAGTGTTGAGTGGTTCAGAAGCCTTTTGCAACGAAAAATCTCAAGTCCACACATATATATAGTATAGAAAACAGACCACAGAAAATGTGTGGGGCCCACAGCACGACTTGAAGCAAAGTCAAAATGTTGCATTAAGAAACATTTGCACATAGCAAAGCCTCAGTTTCGTTTCCTGTCTTTCACTTTTCGCTCTCCCCCCATTCTTTCTCTCTCTTTCTCTCTCTCTCTCTCTCTCTCTCTCTCTCTCTCTCTCTCTCTCTCTCTCTGTCTCTGTCTCTCTCTTTTCTCCTTTCCCTCATCTTCCCGTTCTCTCTTCCTGTCTCTTTTCTTTTCTCTCCATCAACTTGTGCCCGCTTCATTATCCTACCAAAGTCGTCACTTTATACTCTTCTGCCATATAATATATTATCATTTACCTACCCCCAGCAAAATCAGGCCACATCTTCACTGCTCCACATTTAAATTAAGGATGTTATGGGAGGGGGGTGGGGGTGGGAGGAGCGGCGTAGTCTAGTAGTTACAATGCCAAACAGAGAAAATACTGAGTAAAACACTGTCCCCTTAACAGCAGCATCAGTATAAAATTAAATTCTCCTCACCCCCCAACCCCTTTATGTTCAAAGCCCCTCCCCCCCCCCCCGCCCGCCCCCTCCATCCCCACCCCTCCCAGCAGAAAACACAACCATTTATTATCTGTCAAGCACATGTACATTTGTCTTTATCGATCCCCCATTAACCGTGTCACTTTTACTCGGACTCGGGTCTTAATTAGCGATCAGCAGTCCGCCCTTCATTCATTGTGGCGGCAGTGTAAAACCTCAATCTCATCGGGCGATTATTCCTAGCAAATCGATACCGACCGGGCATCTTTCCAGGTTCAATTGTGGTAAGTGCTTTGCATATTCCAGCTAAATGAATCACAATTAGTCAACGACTACAAATCCGATTATTTTGCTTTTTTTAAAAACGGGAGTTTCAAGCGGATCGATCTTGTCAATACCGAGTGTAATTAATCGATTACCCCATCGTGTTATGAAGCACCAATCTTAAGCCGTCCATTATTGAATTAAAATTTCAATCTTTAAGAGTGAAACACAATTATCTTCCTTGTACAGCCTTCACCATCTAGGACTGTCGTTCTGGATGTGAAACTGTCTTTGTAAGAAACAGTTTTTGCCCTAAGATATACTGCTTTCGCCTTGACAAATAACTAAAAACAAAAATAGTCAAGGACATTTTTAAAAGTTTTCTTTCTTTTTTTTGGGATTAAGTTGATATAAAGTGAAATCACGATGTATAGTTGCAAAATAACCTTGCTCGGAAGAGAGAGTGAGAGAGGACGCCATCTTGATGACGTCAAACAACGTGTCAAGGGGAGAACAGCCTGACACGAAAACTCATTCATTTGCGCCACTGACGGCTGCATTACCGCCCATGATTCATTTGTGACGCAATTTTTCTATGTATTTAAAGTTTATTTAATTACTTATTTTTTAAATATTTTTTTTTGCTTTCATTTATTCATATTAATGAAGGTTAAATGGACAATATGTCCAGCTGATTTTAATGAAAAAGAGTTCGCTTTGCCTAATTATAAAATCCATCAGGTGTTTGACTTTTTGGCATTTTAACACCGGCAAGCAAATTCATGTCTTGCGTTTAGACAGAGATCAGATTACGGACAGGGAATAGTCTTTATGAATGGGCTTGGAACGTGCCTCAATTAATTTTGAATTCCACCATTTTGGCTTAATGAATGAATTATGGGAAATACATCACTAGTCCTGTTACGAAACTGCACGAGTGTGATGGACCTAGTTTTACAGGAGAAGGAAAAAACAGCCAGCTATTTTACTTTAAATTTGTTGTTAGGGGACCGTAGTGTATTACAAAGCCAAATAGAAAAATACTGAGGTGTGCTCATTATAATTCATCTAGAGCTTATTGTGTAAGTTGCCACGGTCCCCTAACAATCTTTTTGCAAATTATTATGCACAATCTAAAATAAGACAAAATAAAAGCGACGGTGAAGAGATATAATATCCCCACAACTCTAGGCTGTAACACAACAACTGTAAATAAAAATGACCCCCATGAGATCCCAAAATTTCACCTGATTCAAAACCAGTGCGTTAGATAATAATAATAATAATATTAATAAGTCAGTTCCATAGCGCCTGATTCCACAGAAGAGTGCTCTAACGCGCGTAACAGTTCTCTCAGTCACACAACACACAATTTCATCAACCTATACATAATCACTGTGTCAAGAATATTACATATCCTGCGTATACGCTTTTGTAAACAACGCTGTTTTAAGTTTTCTTTTGAATTGGATCAAGCTGTTCGAATGTTTCACATGATCAGTCAAGTCGTTCCACATTTTAGGTGCACACACCGAAAAAGCTCTTTCTCCCATGATTGTTCTTGATCTGGGCACTGCTAATAAATTTGCTTCTGCTGATCTCAATTTTTTGGGTGGAATGTATTTTTCAATGAGCTCTGAAAGATATTCTGGTGAGCTTTGATTGAGGCATTTAAACACAATGCATAAAATCTTAAACTGAATACGCTCTCTAACAGGCAACCAATGAAGGTTTTGGAGAACTGCTTGAATAGATGAGTTAAGTTTGAGTCTAGAGAAAGGAAGACGACGCGATAACTGCCATTATTGTGCTAGAAAGAAACAAAAAGATAGACAGAACATAACAGAATGGCAGGACAGAGGGAGACCCTACCAAGAGTACCACCCTTCGAGAAAGATGACGGACAGGTTTGCAAAAGGAAGTGTATATCCGTACAATACGTTGTATGGGTATGGACAGTGCATATCCGTACAACATGTTTACCAAAAAGCACGACTGGTGAAGGTTTGCTGAAACAAAACATGGTATGGTGTTCATGAATTTAAAGTGACAACACATGGAATAGTCAGATGGACCTGGGGGCGTGAGGGTCTAGTCAGTTTGTATCAATGGGCGGTAGTCAGATTGACTAATCAGGCGAAAAGGGGTTGGGGTAGCCATTGCTGATCGACGTACACTCAAGTA
>OZ007584.1:21621725-21710519 GCA_963931925.1 Onchidella celtica
CACATCTTGAAAATAGCCCAATAGGTACAACAACAACAAAAAAGAAAAAACGCATTCAAGTTGTCTAAGAAGTTAATCTGGCATAACAATAATGTCTTTTCGAAATTGGTCACAACTTGACCCAGGCACATAAGTATAAGTGTAAGGAGACAATATATTATATATGGGAGTATATGGTTGTGTAGAATCTATCACAGAGAGAAGCAGAATAGGAGAGATGAATTGCGACAGAGAAAGGGACGGAAAGAAAGGGAGAGACGGGGGGGGTGGAGGAAGAGGGGCAGAAGGAAAGAGAGAGAGACAAAGCCAGAGAGAGCCAGAGACAGACGATGCTGGTAGATAGAGAGAGAGAGAGAAAGTATGAGATAGACACAGAAAGAGAGAGAGAGAGAGAGAGAGAGAAGATGCGGATAGATAGATGGATAGATAGACAGATAGAGAGAGAAAGTAAGAGGGACAGACACAGAAAGAGACAGAGAGAAGCAGAAAGAGGGAGGGAGAGAGAGATGGGGAGAAAGAGATGCAGATAGAGAGAAAGAGAGCGAGGCAAAAGGAGAGGGTTAGACACAGAGGAGAGATAGACAGACAGACAAACAGACAGGCAGGCATATACACGACAAGAGAGAGAGAAAGAGAGAACTGGTGAGATGGTAGGCGGAAGCAAGACTTTAGTTCATTCCGGTCAACGCCGGGTAACTCATCTTGAAAGAACTGCATGTTCAATGTCTACCCGGGTGTCCCACCATTCATTGCTCCTTCAACAGTTCTAAATCTGCAATTCTCAGTGGCGGACACACAAGATGGATGAATCTGACGGCTCATCGTCGGCGGTTCTCACGCTTTTGAAATCGATTGTCTGTTCTATTTCCATTTTCAGAAAAACTGGAGATCTAGTATGTAGGAGAGGCAGATTTGTAACAAATGCACACTTTGACCACTTGTTTAAAATGCGTTGTGACACTTATCAAGCTGTTTCACAGTTACGATTTATTCTCACGCTTTATCATAATACTAAAGCCGCAAACGTTTAAAGTCGAAATTTTCAGTTGTGGGAAAAAGCGTAGTTTGGAACAATCTAGAGCTAAAAAGACGTGACGTGTCAAGATTTTATTTCTCCAGCATCGAATCAGGTTTCATTCCACTGCTTGGCCAGATTCATGGGGCAGCTGAGGTGAGTGGTATCCGTGACACAGGCTACCGAGGCGGACCGTTCCTTCTTTCACTATAATGTCCACAACTTGCGCGCGTATAAACACTGTGAGAACTACTCGCAGAGCTCTGTGGTACTAGTCTTTTTCGTTCAATTATGAAGAGAGTGTGGTGCGAATTGGTGCATTGTTGACATGGATGATTGTAGCGTCCCACTAGTTGAACGATCGATATTTTTCTCCCCCCTGCATGGCGAGTCTCACTCGGTGACCTTCCTCTCCCCCCCCCCCTCTCGCCAGCAAGGCCGGTATTTCCCTTTGAAGTCTCGCTGTGTGGCTTGTTTGTCTCACTGTAGAAAATCTAGAAGGTCTAAGAAGGTACTGCGGTATCCGAGATTACGCTAGGTCGACCTTGAGTGATGTAATGCTGTGACGTGTCTGTGTACGATTGGGTGGCTTGTATGTGTCCCGAACGATCTAGGTCTGTCTCGTGCTTATGGGGCGGCAAAGCCGCTTCCTGAACGTTCCTGGACAGAATATATATAAGGAGGGCCAGGCGAGCAGGAGGTGTGCAAATCGTGGGTGTGCAGATCGTAGGTGCAAATCGTAGGTGTAAATCCAGTTGTAGTAGAAGTGTAAGTGCCTTCCCTGATAGGTGTAAGTAACTTGTGGATATCAGCTCTTGTTTACAGTTATTAAACGTTAGTATTAAGTGTTCATCGGATCCTGTTATTTATTTCTACAACAGTTCGAGACAGTTTCGTTTTTAAGGGGTAGACGATCAGTTCATCTGACTCTCCCCATCATAACGTGCTGAAATTTGCATCAACTGTTACAATGATACGCGCGCAAAGTCGATGGACATTATAGTGAAAGAAGGAATTATCCGTCTCGGTAGTCGCGAGTGGTATTAATCAACGTGGTCTGAGTTGAAACAAGATAGTGCAGTTTACCTAGAAGGATAACCAGTCAACTCCAGGCTTCCTTGTTTGCACTGGTAACAAACTACATCCGTGCATAATCTGACACTGGGTGACATTGTGTGGCATTAGGTAACGCAGATAATAATAATGCCATTTGAAATTCCCAATATTCCACCAAGTTGAGGACCGTTGCTCTAAGATAATTAAGGGATTCTTGAACCTGGGGTTAATGAAATCCTTCTAGGACAATGAAAGGGCGACAAGAGAACGGGTAGACGTGATAGTGATAGATAGACAGACAGACAGGTAAGCAGACAGACAGATAGACAGACAGACGTGCTAAAAGGCGGGCAGACAAACAGTCGGACTCACGGATGGATGGAAGGATGGATGGATGGATGGATGGATGGATGGATGGATGGATGGGTGGATGGATGGGTGGGTGGATGGATGGGTGGGTGGATGGATGGATGGAAGGATGGACAGACGGACAGACGGACTGATGCATTGATAGATGTATGAATGGGTGGATAGACAGATAACACATCCACCACTACTGAGAACTGAAATAGCTCTTATTTCCCCGAGCAGAAAATAACAATAAAAAAGCATACCATTATGCCTGCTTGCGCGTGTGACATTGAGACTTTGCTGTGGGGAGAATACATAACTTTCCTAAGACCCCGGGGAGGGGTGTGTGGGATCTCCATAGGTTAAGAACCCATGAAATAGATCCATGAATGTTAAGTTAGAGACTATAAATCTTCCTCAGGCGATGCCAATAGAACTCGTTATGCACGAGATGGGGCGGTCTCGATGACCTGAACAGGTCAAGGCCACGGTCCTGAATAATTCAGTGCGGAAATGGAATATGTAATGACAAGGTCTTCAGAACACGTCACCAAGGCCACATGAAGCGGAGAGTTGGAAGAAAAGAAGGAATAGATGTGTGCACGTTATGACGTGCTGAAAGTTATAGAGATAAATTGAGACTATACTGAGTTTTCCTTTTTTGTTACCTCCTCCCCCCACTCTCTCTCTCTCTCTCTCTCTCTCTTTCTCTTTCTCTCTCTCTCCCTTTTTCTCTATCTATCCCTTTCTGAACCCACTCTGTTTCTCTTTCCTGTCTGTCTTTATCTTTCTGACTCTCTCTGTCTATCCCTTTCTGAACTCTCTCTCTCTCTCTCTCTCTCTCTTTCTCCTTTTCTGAACTCTCTTTCTCTCTCTGTCCTTTCTGAGCTCTCTCTCTCTCTCTCTCTCTCTCTCTCTCTCTCTCTCTCTCTCTCTCTCTCTCTCTCTCTCTCTCTCTCTCTCTCTCTCTCTCTCTCTCCCCCTTCTGAATTCTCTCATCCCTTCATCTGCATACCGTGACCTCAGTTCTTGTTTGTCCCAACTCCACTTTAACCACAACTGAGAAATTCCACGTTGAACGTTTACGGCTTTAGTAATTATGACAAGGAGTTAGAATAAATCAGTACTGTGAAACAGCTTGATAAGTGCTACCGCACGTTTCAAACAAGCGTCAAAGTGTGCATTTGTTATATACATCTTCTACACACTAAAAGATCTCCAGTTTTTCAGAAAATGGAGATTGAACAAACAAGAACTGAAGTCAGGATTTATACCCAGAACGTATGAAAAAGAGTAAGATAGATAATTGTCTATATATTAATGATATCCGACAAACAAAATCTAACCTGTTCGCAGACATGAGTCTCTCCCCAAGTAGCAGTAGACATAAGCAGTAAACATCACAAAGGAAATAGTTCAAATTTCACATTATTAGCACAATGCGGCACAGGGTGTTACCATAAGAAAGGTATTGGTGCATAACATCTAGCTAGTCTTACGTGCTTTCCGTGCTTTCTTATGCGGGGTGGGGCGTGGGGGGGGGGGTGGAAGGCTTGAAAGAAAAGGGGGGGGGGGGCAGTCCAGACACCCTACAGGTTTCCGTTTTCTAAGCGAATGACCTAGTTAAAGATTGCAGTGAAGGTCACATGTCAACTTAGGACTACAGACAGATCACAGAAGACGTCGGACCAGACAACGGCTGTGTCTTCCCCTGACTGCCACACTTCAGTAGTTCTGTCACTCCCCCCCCCCCACCTCCTACTCCCCCCTACCCCCCCCCCTCTCCCGTCTCCCTTCACTGACTCTCTTACTTACCCTCCGGCCGACACACAAAACTTACATTATGAAAGTGTACACAATCAAAGGCACTTACGAAACTTACCAGTTACTCGACCCAGTCTCAGTCAGATAGGTGCACGGCCAAAATGAAGAGAACGACAGGCAGGTAGACAGACAGACAGAAAGATAGACAGACAAATAGACAGACAGATAACATAAATGTTTCCTTTTACGCGCGAGAGTAAGGGAGAGGGTTAGGTACAGAGGAGAGAGAGACAAACAGACAGACAGATAGACGGGGGGCTGATGATATGCTTCAGAACATAGATAGATAGATAGATAGATAGATAGATAGATAGATAGATAGATAGATAGATCGGGCGAGAAAGAGAGGGAGAGACAGACAGAGAGAGAGAAAGGGGGGAGGGGAGAGAGAGAAAGAGAGAGAGAGAGCGAGAAATTGCTCAAGTTCATCACACCAGGAGTCTTTGACTATACACAATTACCCATTTACGAACATGTCACAACTGAATGATTAAGCCCTTTTATTATATCGTACCTAAGTCAGGAAATGCTAAATACTGTGTGATCTATTGAAATAACTCATCACTGGGCTTGACAAATAATAACTCATCTCTCGTTCTCTTTAGATATTTTCTCTTTGACGTAAAGGTTTTAACATTACCCAATCTTCAAAGAAATTAGACAGCGTGAGTGATAGTCTTTCGTATGTAAATCCAATGATATTCCCTCATATTATATCTTGCCAAGCCCCCGTGGGTGATGTACGTTTTGGAGCTTATCAGCTGCTATGGTGTCAGCTACTACAATGTTCTCGTTGTGGTATAGTATTATTGTGACGACATAGTGCCATTTACTATCTATCTGCCTGCCTGTCTTTCTGTTTGTTTGTCTGTCTGTCTGTCTGTCGGTCGGTCGGTCCGTCCGTCCGTTCGACCGTCCATTCATCCATCCATCCATATCTATCTATCTATCTATCTATCTATCTATCTATCTATCTATCTGTCTGTCTGTCTATCTGCCTGCCTGTCGGTCTGTCTGTCTGTCTTTCTGTTTGTTTGTCTGTCTGTCTGTCGGTCGGTCCGTCAGACCGTCCATCCATCCATCCATCCATCCATCCATCCATCCATATCTATCTATCTATCTATCTATCTATCTATCTATCTATCTATCTATCTATCTATCTATCTATCTATCTGTCTGTCTGTCTGTCTGTCGGTCGGTCGGTCCGTCCGTCCGTTCGACCGTCCATTCATCCATCCATCCATATCTATCTATCTATTTATCTATCTATCTATCTATCTATCTATCTATCTATCTGTCTGTCTATCTATCTATCTATCTGTCTGTCTGTCTGTCTGTCGGTCGGTCGGTCCGTCCGTCCGTTCGACCGTCCATTCATCCATCCATCCATATCTATCTATCTATTTATCTATCTATCTATCTATCTATCTATCTATCTATCTATCTATCTATCTATCTGTCTGTCTGTCTGTCTATCTGTCTATCTGTCTGTCTGTCTGTCTGTCTGTTTATCTATCTATCTATGTCAGTCCGTCAGTCCGGCTGTCTGCTGACATCCATTCATCCATCTCTCTATGCATCTATCTAAATGTCTCTGAAACACATCATCAACAACAAAAATTTACCTATTACCCCAGTCACTCTTGGCAGACACATCAATCATTGAATTTCATCACAACTTTCTCTTCTCACACGACTTACCATACTAACCTACATTTTACCAAGTACAAAGGTCAACGCCTCCCCCCCCCCCCCCAACCCCTCTACCCCCCCCCCCTCCTCAACCCTTGACAAAACTTACGTAACCACCAAACTCTTGTAGTAGGGGAACATAGTAATTTGCCTAGAAACCTATCCGGATAGTGTATACAGTATTTCTGAACTCTCTCTCACTTCCTCTCTCCCTTTCTGAACTCTCTCTCACTCCCTCTCCCTTTCTGAATCTCTCTCTCTCTCTCTCTCTCTCTCCCTTTCTGAACTTTCTCTCATTCTCTCTACCTTTCTCAACTCCTTCTCACTCTCTCTACCTTTCTCAACTCCCTCTCACTCTCTCTCCCTTTCTGAACTCCCTCTCACTCTCTCTCCCTTTCTGAACTCCCTCTCACTCTCTCTCCCTTTCTGAACTCTCTCTCACTCTCTCTCCCTTTCTGAACTCTCTCTCACTCTCTCTCCCTTTCTGAACTCTCTCTCACTCTCTCTACCTTTCTGAACTCTCTCTCTCTCTCTCCCTCTCTACCTTCCTTAACTCTCTCTCACATTCTCTCCCTTTCTGAACTCACTCTCACTCTCTCTTCCTTTCTGAACTCTCTCTTTCCCTCTCTACCTTCCTGAACTCTCTCACTCTACCTTCCTGAACTCTCTCTCACTCTCTCTCCCTTTCTGAACTCCCTCTCTCTCTCTCTCCCTTTCTGAACTCCCTCTCACTCTCTCTCCCTTTCTGAACTTCTCACTCTCTCTCCCTTTCTGAACTCTCTCTCACTCTCTCTCCCTTTCTGAACTCTCTCTCACTCTCTCTCCCTTTCTGAACTCTCTCTCACTCTCTCTACCTTTCTGCTCTCTCTCTCTCTCTCTCCCTCTCTACCTTCCTTAACCTCTCTCTCACATTCTCTCCCTTTCTGAACTCTCTCTCACTCTCTCTCCCTTTCTGAACTCTCTCTCTCCCTCTCTACCTTCCTGAACTCACTCTCTCTCTCCCTTTCTGAACTCTCTCTTTCCCTCTCTACCTTCCTGAACTCTCTCACTTTACCTTCCTGCTCTCTCTCTCTCTCTCTCTCCCTTTCTGAACTCTCTCGCTCAGTATCTCTCTATTTGGCTTTGCAATCAGACTACGCCCCACCCCCACCCCCTAACAACATCCAAACACCGCCAACAACAACAAAAAAAAATCATGTACTACTCTGTTAAGCAGCGGCGCACGTCACCGACCGACAAAGACTCCACGGAGACATTATTTGAAATTGTGCACCGCAGTTCCTCCAACCCCAACTTTTCAAAAGTTCTGGCCCGAGGGGGTAAAACCTTCACTCGAACAAAAGAGCCGAATTTTTTTTTTAAAAACCATTAATTTCACCTGCCCTAGTCACCATTCCTCGTCGCCCCCTCTTCTCCATCAAGTCTTTGCCTGTCTCAGCTGAGACAAACCAGCTCACCTGTGTATGTCTGCGTGAGTGTAGGCACGTGTGTGTGTGTGTGTGTGTGTGGTTTTGGAGAGAGAAGGGGCCCGGGGAGGGGGGGGGCAGGGGAGCATATTTTGTAGTCTGCATTTTTGTGGGTCACGTCTCCCCGCCTCCTCCTTCACCCATCACCACCAACAACCACAGCAGCAGCAACCACCTACAGCGGCGATGCGCAGGTTCAAGGTGTGCACAGACTGCGCCACCACACACAGGTAAAACTACATCTTCTTCAGTTCAGTACACTTGAACAGTTACCAAAAACCTGCCAGCAGTGTCGGCCACGGGGGTGGGGGTGAGGGTACGGGGGAGGGATTACTCGTTCTGTGTACCTGTCGGCTGTGTCTTGTGGTGTAACCTTGCGCCGTTCTTCACTGTCTGTCTGTCTCTCCGTCTGTCTGTCTGTGTGTCTGTCTGTTTGTCTGCCTGTGTGTCTGTCTCTTTGTTTGTCTCCATTTGATTTTCTATCTATCTGTCCCCCTTTTCTTAAATCTCATACTTTTCACTTACATTTCTCCGTTGACGATTTGTCTGTCTGTTTGTCTGTCTGTGTGTCTGTCTGTTTGTCTCCATCTCATTTTCTATCTATCTGTCCCTCCTCTTCTTAAGCCTCACACTTTTCACTTGTTTCTCTCCATTGACGGTCTGTCTATCTGTCTGTCTGTCTTATTTTCTATCCGTCTGCCTCTCTCTTCTGTAATCTCATACTTTTGACTTGTCTCTCAGTTCTTTGTCTGTCTGTTCGTCTTTTAGTCTGTCTGTCTCTTTGCCTTTTTGTCTGCCTATCTCTTTTTCTATCTGTCTGTCTGTCTGTCTATCTGTCTGTGTGTGTCTGTCTCCATCTTATCTTCGGTCTATCTGTCTCCCTCTTCCATAATCTCACACTTTTGACATAGGTCCCTCCATTGTCTGTCTGTCTATCTGTTTATTTCTCTCTTTCTTCTGTAATCTCAGAATTCTCACGATTGTCTCTCCCTTGTCTGTCTGCTTGCCTGTCTGTCTGTCTCATTTCCTATCTATTGTCACCCTCTTCTGTAATCCCTGAGTTTTATCCATTGTCTGTCTGTCTGACGCACCATTTTTGTCCATTTGCCAATCTGTTTCCATCTCTCTATCTCTTTTTATCCGTCTTTCTGCACATCTCTCTCTCTCTCTCTCGCTCGCTCTCTCTCTCTCTCTCTCCCTCTCTCTCTCTCTCGCTCGCTCTCTCTCTCTCTCTCTCTCTCTCTCTCTCTCTCTCTCGCTCGCTCGCTCGCTCGCGCTCTCTCTCTCTCTCTCTCTCTCTCTCTCTCTCTCTCTCTCTCTCTCTCTCTCTCTTTTCTTTTTCCCTCTCTAAGCTTCGTCCAGTATTTTCATGTAAAAAAAAAAAAAAGATGTTAATTCCATTTTCATTTTAGTTTTAAAATCAAGAAATTTAATATGGCGTGAAAGTTCTTGGGGGAGAGAAAATATCTGGTCAAGGGAGAGATTACACACGCAGGAGATCATCTCTGTCTCTCTCTCTCTCTCTCTCTCTCTCTCTCTCTCTCTTTGTGCGTCTCTCTGCAACTTTCTCGCGCGCGGACTGTCTTTCCTTCCCCCCTCTCGGACTTCCATTTTCACCTCTTCTCTCCTCAAGTCTCGGTGACCACAAAGTAACGACTCCCCTCCCAGACCGCCCCCCACCTCCCCCCCCCCCCCGCCCCCCTCAGACCACAATGCAGCGACGCCCCCCCCCCCCCCGCCCCCCCCCCCCGCACAGTCCCGACCGTTACTAAACGACCCACAAGGACACACATGGAGGACGCGTATTTTAAACTCAAGTATTTCCTGTGCATTTTTGACTGTCTGGATGGTACTCAAATATCAAACAGTGGTTCTCACACTATCTGACTTCTGCAAGCGGGGACAGAACATTTCAAAGAACTGATGGTTTAAATTTGTAATTATATTATTTTACACAACTAATGTTATTGGCTCTTAAGAACCCGGGCTAAATTAGTCTTTGTTTGTTGTTCCAACTCCACTTGTTTGCACAACTGAGAAATTCCACGTTAAACGTTTGCGACTTTAGTATTATGATAAGGAGTTAGAATCAATCGGAACTGTGAAACAGCTTGATAAGTGCCGCAACAAATTTTTAAACAAGTGTCAAAATGTGTGTTTGTTATAATCTCTTCTACATACTAAAAGATCTCCAGTTTTTCAGAAAATGGAGATACGACAAACAGGAAGTAACGTCGCCAAATGTGTGCGGGCGGTTTCGTGATAAGAGACCTTTAGCGGTACTTTGAGAACCGCCCCCCGCAGTAGTGTCTGTTAGTCCCACCCCCTCCTCCTGTCACCCCCCCCCCGGGGAGAAACGAAAACGACTAACCTCCCCCCCCCCCCCCCCCCCAGCCAAATGTAAATTCAGTACTTTTGCCTGTTCCTCACCACTTCACACTAAAGTGCGAGTCGGGGCCCCCGCGAGAGAGAGAGAGAGAGAGAAGAAAAACAAACCTTGAGAAGTGAAAGAAAAAGAGAAAATGAGAAAGAACGAAACGAACTGTTCGTCAAGCTTGAAGGAGACGAATGCACTCAGCTGTCGCTGACTTGGGGGGATGCGTTCAACTTCCTCTAACGACTCCGCTCAAAACCCTCTCTCATGACGGTTTTTCATCGCGGTCTTCTGTAACGGACAATTGCACCCATCATCAATGACGGAAAGCCGTAAGTGTTAAAATGTTTATTCCCCCCCCCCCCCCCGTTCACTTGGAAAGGTTAGGATGGAAGGCATAAGTGAAAGCAGAGGGAAGAAAAAAAAACAATAACTGAACAGTGTATGTATGTGTGAGGCTCTGTTGGTGTTCAAACTCTCTAATATTTCATCTTCCTTGTTTTAAAGACCTGTTATAATTGTAATGTTTTTAGACTAAAATGGATTCTCGAATGTTCCTAGGTGCCAAAGCAACCCCAACGAAATCCAGCTCGAAGGTCTTGTGTCAAGTTATGCACATAGGAATGGCATCGTTTTTAAGTAGATTCGCTGATTACGACAATGCAGCGATGTCAATTTGATGTAGGGAAGAGACTCTTACGGTAATCCTATTAACCTTATCAAATCCTAACCAAATCTACGTCGGATTGGCGTGGGGCTGCTTTCTCAAAGCCAAATTGAGAAAATATGAATTTTTTTCGCTGTTCAGCTATGGCTTACAATGTAATGTAAAAAACACTATTCGCCCGTAACTTTACAACAGCTCCTCTGGGTACAGCCGTAATTCAGCAGCTGTTGTCATGTTACGTAGTCGAGCACATACACAATACACAATACGACTTTGCTTGAACGCAGCCTGTGCACCAGAAACGACCGACAGAGTTACTGCAGACTGCATCACAGTTACGTCTCTCTCTTTATCTTGCAGTCTGCACTTAAATTATGGTCCCCCCCCCCCTCTCTCCGGTGACCCCCCCCTGTTCCCCCCCCCCCAATCCATTTTTTTTCTTTTTTCCACCGCTCGTCTCCCTCTGCTGGACCTAGACCTCTTCTCCCCTCCTTCTCTTTCTCTCTCTCTCTCTCTCTCTTTCTTTTTTTTTCCATGTTTTCTCACCCCTGTGCCATCTCCCGTTTCACCACCACCCATTTGTGTTTGGTCCCTGGTATAAAAGAGAGAGAGTCCCGTGGACGGTTGACTAACCTTCTCCTTCTGAAACACACAATGCCTTCCCCCTCCCCCCCCCCCCCCCCCGTATGTGTATGCAGTGCTTGATGCAGTAGTAGCCACGCTCTCCCCCCGTGCCCTGCTACCTCGACACTGCTACATGCCGGGGTTACATGATTGTCTTCCACACAGTAATAAAAATAATAAATCGTAAGTAAATAAATATTTAAAGGTAAGAAGAAGCCAAGCATATACACTTCTTTCTAACCGCCTCTACTTTTTCTCCTAATAAATTCATAATATATCGAGCGCCGCATTCTAAACGATCGTAACTCGACTTTAGTCCTTTTCGGGCTGTTGTTAAGGGACCGTGGCATTTTACACAGAAAGCTATAGATGAACAGTGACGCAACTCACTATTTTCTCTATTTGCCTTTGTAAGTAGACTACGCCCCCATAACAATTTTTCAGAAAATTGAGGTGATTGGTGTACATATATAACACTTGACAGCCCACAAGGTTTAGGGTTAAATTTCGAAAACTGAGAGTTAAATAACTATAAATTTTTTTAATTTTTTTTTTAATATTGTAACTCAAGTCTGATAAAGAGAATTATTCACGGTTTTTTTTCCTAGTCTTGCAAAAAAATGTCAAAACTGAGTTACGATAGTTTATTATGCAGCTCTTGAAATAACATCTCAAGCTAGACCCCAGGCACATACACACATCCAACCATGTCACTTCTTTTCTCCTCGTAAGAAATTAATACAAATATTAATATGTGTCCCACTTTCTCAAAGCGGGAATGAAGTCGCACGAGGAAATGACACTCGGATGGACCAGGAGTGATTTCAGAGGAGACAAGAGATTTTCACTTGATTATAATTCCTCAACGTCTCTTATATTATGTATGTAAGATATTTAGTATAGATAAAATGTGTAAATGATGTAGATATGACTTTTATATTCTGAGAAAATCCGTCAAAGTTGGTAATTTGACCAGATGGAGCAGAAATGTACCAGCAGCAAAATGATTATGATTGAAAGAAAAAAAAAAAAAACACCAATTGCGCATTTACAGAACTAAATCTTTATTGGTGTTACCAAACGTTCGTTTCTTCAATTAAACCACCCCTTCTTTCATTTATATATTTATTTCGGCTGTTGTTATAAGTACGTACGCACCCCCGAGCGTTTTGCGCTATAGGGCGTACGTATACGTACCTATCTCAAACCCCCGTCCTAATCCTCAACCATAAATCTGATCGATTCCCTAACCCTGCCCCCCCCCCCTTCCCTTTCAGCCACATAACAGGAGGAAAAGAAAAAGAAAATCTGAAAGAATAATTTAAAGGCTGTTGTAAGGAGTAGTTCAGGAGGAACTCTCTAGCTCTGCAGTCACAAAAGGCTTTAAAATACGTATCCCTAGTGTAAAAAACTAGGGGGACATACGTACTTGTAATAACAACTTTCTTTTATTTATTGAATGTTAATTTTCATTTCCTTCTGTCACACTCAAATCATCTTTTATTTCCTAACGTTTTGTTGTTGTTGTTGTTTTTTTTGCGTCTCAGCAGTGGCTCAGTTGTTATGTAGTTTAACCTGGGTGCTAAAAATTCCGTGTTCTACCGTATTGCTTTTTTCCTAGCACAATACGGCTGTCACCGAGTCAACATGCTTTCTCTAAATTCAAAACTCAGTTCCTGTTGCATGTTAGTACATGTATTTTGGTGTTTGTAATCCCTTCTCCACCCAACCCCCCCCCCCTCCCTTTCTTCATGCATTTCTCCATGTTCGTTTGTTTCGTTATTGTTTTACAATCTCTCATCGCTTCTTTCAGCTCCTTCATACATTAACCGAAGCCCAGTCTAAAGTGTGGCAAATGTAGTTTTCGAATTCAAGACAGGAAGAAAAAGCTATTCAAATTTGTCGAACATTCGTCGGCCCACGGCAGTTGGTTACCACCTCACCAGTGTACTGGATTCTTGAATATTACAATTATATTTCAATAGTAAAGCTATCGGCTTCGCGCGCTTCTCTTTCACAAGTAACGTATCCACAAAGCGTCATGCGTACTTTAGAAACGATGAAAAGCGCGTATTTCTTTGGCATCTGGGTCCCCGAGTACTAACATCTTGTATGTTGACATGCAAATTCACCGTGCCCTCTCTGTGACTATTTTCTACTGCACAATTTTTTTAAAGTGAATTCATAAATCATCAACCCCGTGAGAGTATCGAAAACTCTGGTATCGCTATGATACTTTTGAGTAGTAATCCATTCAGTTCTTTTCAGATTTAATGCCTTTGGCAATGGATTCGATCACATCGTTATGCACTGTTACGTGGATTACTGGCAATACTTTTGTTGTTTTTTTCCTACGCCCAACAAAAAGGATGAAATCGACTCCAGTAATGATGATTTGTTTCCACGAATGCGTAAATGAAACGATCTATGCACCCACAGCAACCGATTCTCATATTGAAATTTGTCTCACTGGTTATCAAAGATCATTGCTGTTAGTGAATCATCGTATTTTACACAAAAAGCTTTACGTCCAATTAGAATGGCAGGGTTCTAACTTTCTTCCATCAACTTTTGAGAAATTGATGATTGCAGTTTCATGTGCTCCAAGCTTTCAGATATATGACTTCTTTTGTTTTTAGTAATAGTTACAAATTACACACCGAATCCTATTAATACTTTGACTCGAAACGTAGAATCCCATAGCAGAAGTGTGAAGTATGTAACTCAGATCATCCAGAAAGTATGTACTTACAGAGAGATCTCACTTACGCCAAATCGCGTAACTAGGTCGCTGCGGTAAACAGTCCCCCCCCCCCCCACCTCTCTCTCTCTTTTTGGTCTAGAAAGCTTCCCATAATTATTCTACAGTTTTACTACAGATTTCATGCGCACCAGAACGCACTCATTTCTGGTAGGGAAATTGCCCGCACCACACTGATCACGTATTAATACATCGTTTCTGGTGCGATGATCTTACTACGGGGAGCCAAAACAAAGATTATTATATTTTACATTTTTACAACTTTTATTTAAAAATGCCTGAAACTTGAATCAACACAATCGGCCGATACAAAAGCGATTGGACTGGATTAGTTGACACTCAGGAAAATTAACTTTATAATTGTTGAAACTGTCATTTAGGCTGTAGCGTCGAGCAAAAAAAGGGTCAAAATTGCACCACAATGAATTACACCCGCCGCTATTTTTTTTTATAATAAGATAACTAGCTGAAGTTCCCGGCATAATCCGGGATAAACCCGTGAAGCCACTGTTCCATCTCTCTCTCTTTCTTTTGGGTGTACAAAGTTTCCCATAATTATTCTACAGTCTTACTACAAATTCCATGCGCTCCAGAGCACTACGCACTCATTTCAGATAGGGAAACTGTGCGCACGGAAGTGAACGCGTATTAACATCGTTTCTGGTGCGATGGGCTTACTACAGGAAGCCAAAACAAAGTTCATTGTATTTTACATTATTACAACTTTTTATTTAAAAATGCCTGAAACTTGAACTAACACAGTCGGTCGATACAAAAGCGATTGGGCTGGATTATTTGACACTTAAGAAAATAGATTTTATAATTTCTGAAACTGTCATTTAGGCTGTAGAGTCGAGCAAAAAAAGGGTTAAATTTGCATTACAATAAATTACTCCCGCCACTATTTTTTTTTTTTTATAATACTAGATGAAGTTCCCGGCATTATCCGGGATAAACCTGTGAACCTATCTCTCTCTCTCTCTCTTTTTGGTCTAGAAAGCTTCCCATAATTATTCTACAGTCTTACTACAGATTTCATGCGCACCAGAGCACTACGCACTCGTTTCTGGTAGGGAAATTGTGCGCACCGAACTAAACGCGTATTAATACATCGTTTCCGGTGTGATGGGCTTACTACAGGGAGCCAAAACTGAGATCATTGTATTGGACATTTTTACAACTTTTGATTCAAAAATACCCGAAACTTGAATCAACACAATCGGTCGATACAAAAGCGATTGAACTGGATTAGTTGACACTTAAGAAATTTAATTTTATAATATTTGAAACTGTCATTTAGGCTGTAGAGTCGAGCAAAAAATGGGGCGAAATTGCACCACAATGAATTACTCCCGCCACTATTTTTTTTTTATAATAAGATGCGGAAAGACCCTATCATTTTAAGGCCGGACAGACACGGTCAGCTTCTATCACTATTTCTTTGGTGTACATTTGGCTGGCAGCAACTGGCTGTGTCTGACCGGGCTGAGAATGGTCCCTCCTTAAGGGATTTAAAATCGAACCGAAATCGGAATTTTTGCACGAACTGCCTGGAGTATACCGGTGTTTAGCTGGGCGATGGCAGACAGTACGAAAACCAAAACCCAGACAAAAGCCGCATAGTCTTCAAAGTACAAGACCAACACTTTACTCAGTTCAATTTCTCCAGACACTGACCAGAAGCTTGGTCGTACTCTGGCTAAAGACAGTATGCCCGAAAAAAAAAATAATTTTAAATTCGAGAAGACGGAAAAAAAGTCAGCAAGAAACAAAAATTAGCGTTGCACCCGGATTTATTCTTTCGTCAATTTCCCAGCCAGCAAAGCCTAGGGAGTTTGACTTTGAGTTTGAGTTAGGAAAATGCATGTCAACACGGTAACGTCAGATTGTGGCATGGAGAAGCAAGATAATGGACAGAATGTAACAGAAAGACGTGTGAACGGAGACCCTACCAGAAATGCTCCACACCCGCTCGGGCAACCAACCCTATGGAAAATCCGACCTGTAGGACTGAGGTCAATTTTGCTTCATAGGAATGACATCGTTCCTATAGGTGCGCTCGTTACATTGCTCCGACGTCGGTCTGATACAGGAAGTCCGCCCCCTGTAATCCTACCAATCATATGGTATTCCTACCAACCTACAATAATCCTACCATCCTTACGCCAATCCGACCAATCTTACTAAAATCTTATACAAGTCTACGTCCAACTGACGTAATGATGTTGGCTGGGTTCCACTTTATGATGCCCGAAAGACACTATTAGTGTTACAAAATTTTAACCCATTAAGAACGACAGAGAGCACGTCATTTTTTCATTGCATAAAATACGGTCAAAAGGGACTCTGACCTAGAACAGCAAATGCTGTTTTTCAACGTAGTGCTGCAGAAAATCTGTTTGATAGAAAATGCAGGCAAGCGGCGAGGGGGGCGGGGAACCAACTTTCGTCCGGGCGAGATTTGGGACGAGACTGATGAAATATTCACAAAGCCCGGACTATTTACAACTCAATAAAAAAACAAATTTCTCTGCACTCGATGTGCAGGCACGGCTTGGCATGGGCGGATTCGTACTTACCCAACTCGAATACACCTACTTACGGAAGACAACGTGAAATGGCATCGGTGAGAGCAGTAAATGTAATACTGCAATAAACACATAATTTTAGTATGAGAATCGAATTTAAAGTTTCAGCTGTATTCTTCTTCTTCTTCTTCAAGTGCCCGATCTGGAACAGATATCGACGATCATGGTTCGCCACTCATTCTTCCGCTCGGATGCTCTCAAAAAGCCGATATTGTCCTGGTTTTTCCCTGTCGCCCATCTGTTCAAACTCTCTAGATATATTATTCTCTGCTTACCTCTGCTTTGTTTGCCCTCTATTTTTCCAGTTAGAGCAAGGTGTTCAAGACCTTTGTGTCGATTCAGGTGTCCCATGAACTGCAATTGTCTTCTCCTAATTGTGTTTTATTACTGATCGCTCCGTGTTGGCGTTTTTTATCACCATTTCATTCAATTTCCTTTCCTTCCATGAAATATTTAGAAGTCTCCTTAAAAACCGCATTTCCGTTGCCTCTAGCTCGTTTTCCATGTCCTTAGTTAGTGCCCAGCTTCCACATCCGTACAGGAGGGTTGACCAAAGAGAGCAGTACACGCCAGTACAAAATTCGAATCTAACATGGCTTTAATAGTTATACACCACTGGTGTCAGAATTCAAGATACCATAGTGTTGGAGCTAGAGTGAACATATTGTAAGTGCTTCAGAATTTTTGTCTACGTGACCAAAAAATGATGACACTTTGTGTACTGTCTCAAATTTTGATGATAAATTACGCGATCACATCCATTTCGGGCAAAATTCAATGTTTACTATTGTATTATTTACGAATTTGTTTTTTACCCTTAAATAGATGACACATTTTTGTCGAGTAGAACTGAAAAGTTTGATAGGAAATTTCGTTTCTAGGGACTGGCCAGCTTCATCTACAAAGAAATATCAGTATGAGAATCGAACCTAACATTTCAGCCATGCACATTTGCATTGGAATCGACTCTAAACTTTCAGAAAAATACAACAGTAGTATGGCACTCGAATCCAGCATTGTCTATAGTGACCTCAAAATACTTCTGGAGTTGGTGCGAAGGAAACATTACTTTCTGTTCAGCCACGTTACTTTCTACTGAAAAGGTACATATTGAACTGTTGATCAAGGACCAGCGCGCCCCCCCCCCCCACTCCTCTGAGTGTCCCATCGTCTGTGTTTCTAGTTTCTATGTTTGACTGGAGCAAATACCGGGTTGTACAATCAACACTGAAACCGGCAGGTGTGTTGGCGTGTGCGGGCAGGATGGTACATGTAGTAAACAGCACCAACCTATACTACGCGACCGCAGTTCTTGTTAAAGTTTGTTCTATCTCCATTCTCTGAGAAGCTGGAGATCTTTTAGTATGTAGAAGAACTATAACAAATGCACACTTTGACGCTTGTTTAAAATACGTTGTGGCGATGTCTTATCAAGCTGTTTGACAATTCCAATCTATTTATATATTTCAGTAACTTGCAACCTTTGGCATGACTAACTGACCAAACTATACACTCTCCAGGCCTTAAATTTGGCAGGAAGGTGGCAATTGAGATAAGGAAGATGATGGCTATAATTAAAAGTTGTTTACTTCAAGCATGTATTTAAAAAAAATAACCAATGTTTATTGCTAGGTAACATCTGTATTTCTGCAAGTTTGTTTAGTAATATATAGTACCGTGCATGTCATAAAAAGTAACCGTATCAAACGTTCAGTTTGGTGCGTAGTGCTCTGGTGCGCATGAGTTCTGAAGCAAGACTGTAGTTTATTACTTTTATTATACTAGAGAGAGAGAGGGGGGGGGGGGGGGATCACATGATTGTTTATTCCGGGCAATGCCCGGTAGGTCAACTAGTTTATTCTAACTCCTTATCATAATACTAAAGTCGCAAAACGTTAAATGTTGAATTTCTCACTTGTGTAAAAAGTGGAGTTGGACCAAACAAGAACTAAGGTCACGTTATGGCTTGTGATTACTTGAACAATGACACAACAAAGCTATACAGGAAAGGTACATAATGGTTACTCCCTTGTATAATTCATTGTGATATTATGGCAGTTAGCAAAATAAATGTTACTATTAATTACGTATGAGAGCATAAAATATGGAAGTAAGAAGATGGAAGGCATGCCTTGAAGTTGTAATGATATGAAAATCTCTAGTCTTTCTTTCTCTCTTTTTTTCTTTCTTTATTTTTTTTCTGTCTTTCTGCTTTTCATTCTTTCTTTCCTTTCTGCCTTTCAATTTTTCTTTCTGTCTTTCTGCCTTTCATTCCTTCCTTTTTTTTTCTTTCTGTCTTTCATTATTTCTTTCTCTTTTTGTTTTTTTGTCTGTCCGTCTTTCTTCCTTTTATTCTTTGAAACCAGTGAACGCTACACTTTTCTGTGCACGTGGACAATTCTACGACTCCCGATCTCAAGGAAATCGAAAGAATTGCTGGCATCTCAAATTCTGACCCACTGACCTTCACCTTGCTGGGACCCCCAGTCTCGCCGACCCCCCCCCCCCACCCCTTTTTCCCCGGTCCCATCTATCTACATAGATTTGCCTCCCCGTGTTGTGGTCACCACTTGAAAGTTTGAAGAAGCGAGACCTCCTCCTCCCACCACCCCCCCCCCCTCACACAGACACAATATCGACACTGCTCCCTGTGACTGCTAGGAGCTTGAGTTTGAGTTAGGTTTTGGAGACAGTCGGGCCAAATTCTAATTAACAAAATCCCTACCACAACAAGAAAAATCAAAACGAGAAAAGTGAAGTGTAAATGCCAAGGGCAGCGAACCTCCTAAAATACAGACCTCTAAACACAGACAGAAGGAAACCTACTAGAAGTGCCCTTCAATCACCCGCATGACTGCTAGGACAAATGCACTCGCCCGTGACCCATGACACGATCAAACTTGACTTTTTCTCACACAGGTAAAATGCATGTTACACACACATCACAATAAATTTACCATACAAAGGCCCCTCGCCCGTGTATACACACGTGGCTACATAGGCGTATCCAGGGTTACTATTCAACCTCCTTTGGCGGGCACGTTGGTCTAGAGCAGGGGGTCACCAAACTACGATACGGCCCGTGACGTCAGTTCATCCGGCCCGCCATGGTACTTGATTTTGTTTGATAAAACCAGGGATATCTAGAGCTACGGGATGGACAGTTGCTTATGCGGCCCGCGCTTGTAAGTCTGTCAGTTATCCGGCCCTCTGTGAAAAAAAAGTTTGGTGACCCCTGCTCTGGAGGCACGGGGCTCGCCTCTCATGCCCAAGGTACGGGGTTCGATTCCCGGTCGGTGCAGGCATGTTGGGAGTTTTGGGTGGACATTTCCCGTCCCTGAGCTTATGATAGGTAGAATCGAGCACCTAGTCTTCTCGGATATGGATGAAAAACTCGGAGGGCCCCGTGTGCACGTTGCGCACGTTAAAGATACCTTGGCAGTTGGAAATCGAGAAGAACCGGCTCAACAAGGCCGCTGCCCGGGCAAAATTAAAACAAAAAACAAAAAACAATCTAATCCCGACTACAAAAACATTAACAAGTGAACTGAAACAACAAAAGTGAAAATAATGTAAATGCCAAGAGCAGTGAACCTCCTAAAATGAAGACGCAAAACCAATTCAACCTCCACGACCCGCCGGCCCCAGGAACATCTCTCTCGTTAATCTGAGTTCGTGACCTACCAGGGTCGAGGGTGGACCTACGGCTGGAGAACCCATATACTGCATGTCCTTCCCGCCCCGCCCCCCCCCCTTTGCACATTAAAGTAGGCCACAGTACTCACGTGAGCTGTAAGGTTAAATTGTGGTGGTATTGTGTGCGAGAGTTAAAGCCGACCGACCTTCTTGTGCATTGAAAGTAAACATACGCACCGGGGTCCTCATGAATGGTGCTGGAAGGGGGGGGGGGTGTGAGGGGTGTCTTTAAAATGTGAATTGGGGGGGGGGGGGTATAGGGGAGGTTGAAAGAGTAGGGGGGAGGGGAGGGGGGAGGGGGGGGGGGTCATAAACAGTTTGGAAGTTCGGAGATTCCAGTATAGTGCATGGTAGGAGTATTGAGAATTAAAGTGGTTCGGTGAGGGAAATGTGGCATCACGGCCAAGCGAAGAGATAAAGGAAAGCAGGAAGACAGATACAATGAACGATAGCGCGAAAGAAAGCCAGGGAGATGGAAAGGAAAGCAGGAAGACAAAGAACGATAGCGAGAGAAAGACGTGCAAATGGAAAGAAAGAAAGGGCGACATGCACAAAAAAACGACAGCGGGAACGAAAGAAAGACACAAAAGACGGTATCGCGAAAGAAAGACAGTCAGACAGATAGAGAGAAAGACAGACAGTCACCAGGAACGACTGCGGTAAAGTAAGACAGGCAGATGGAAAGAAAGAAAGAAATAAAGAAAGGGCGACATGCACCAAAAACGATCGCGGGAACGAAAGAAAGACACAAAAGACGATATCGCGAAAGAAAGACAGTCAGACAGATAGAGAGAAAGACAAGACAAGACACCAGGAACGACAGCGGCAAAGTAAGACAGGCAGATGGAAGGAAAGAAAGGAAGACACAAAGAACGATAGCGCGAAAGAAAGCTACGCAGAGAGAAAGAAAGAACGGGAGAAAGATACAAAGAACGTTACCGCGAAATAAAAATGGCCAAACCGAGAGGCAGAAAAAAAAAAAACGGTAAGAGAAAGAAACACTAAAAAAAGGAGAGACGGACAGTGAAAGTAAGAAAAACTAAGCCGAGGAAGACACTAAATGTACAAAGAATGCTCTTATTACGGAGCCGTAGACTTTCATACAGTAAGCTACAGATGCGCAGTGAACACAATGGTATTATTTACTCTGCTTTTGCCTTTGTTGTTAGACCACACAGTCCTCCTGACGACAAGCCTCATTACATATATGTATATATACATAATATCGTAACTCAATAACTGGCTTATTACAGTCATGAAGTAACATGGCGTGGGAACCTTAGTAAAATAATGGCACACGTGCATGACGATCCAGGTGTGATATTATGCAATCTGCTCCCTCCCCCTCCCTACCGTTTCCCCTCTCCACCCCAAATCCTAAATCACGCCCCCAATCACCCTTCCATCCAAATATGCAATATTATGCAACGTTACAACACAGCCATATTGCGGTTTGAATCTAAAACCTAGCACATGCATATGCATACTTGGGCCTAAATGAGTTCTTTGCATATTCATACTCAGCGAAAGAAGGCTCAGTTTTCACTTCGTTCCTGTTGAAGTCTTTTATTGTTCGTTTTTTCACTTGAAAAAGGCGAAAGCCGAAAATTTGTGTATTTTCTGTCTTCTCTTTAGTTTGCTTTGTATTGTTTGGGTTTTATTTCTCACGCGGGGCTTCGCAACATACAACCTTTTCTTTTTGCCCAATTTTGACTTTGCTTATAGCCCTGCTGCGACCCCACAGTTTTTCTGTGGTTTTTATGATATTTCATTTTTCTAGAGCAGTTTGGTATCAATAACTCAGTATTTGACCACTTAAGATACCAAACTACTCTAGAAAGATGAGCCCTCTTTCGCTGAGTATGAATATGCAAAGAACTCATTTTGGCCCAGATATGCATATACTAGCTTTTAGATTAAAACGGCAGCATACTAATGGAAATATTGGTAAACCTCGGTAGCTCCGTAGCTTTCCTTCCCAAAGTTATTATTATTAATTTTTTTTTTGAACATCGAACAGTCTATGATGATTCCAAGACAAACTCTTTCCCTTGGTAGCATCCTGATGTCAATCCGTCTGGGTTTTCCTTTTAGGTTGGTAAGAGTACCCCGAGAGAACAGGTTCCCTACATCAAACCAACGTCGGGATGATGTCGTACCTTGCGGATCTACGTAGTAACGACAGCGTTCCTGTGTACAAACATGACGTCAGACCTATGCGTCGGATTTCAACCCGCTTGGTATGTCGATAATAACGATTTCAAATTTCGGACTGGTCAGATGTTCGAGTTTAGAATCAACAGGTTCGAGAGGTACTGGTGAAATAAGATTTGATATCATGCCAACAGTAGCATGACTGAATACTCAGATACGTATATAACAGATATTCGTGACTGCAGTCCTTGTTTGTTCCAACTCTACTTTTCGCACAACTGAGAAATTCGACGTTAAACGTTTGCGGCTATTGTGATTATGCCAAGAAGTTAGAATAAATCGGAACTGTGAAACATCTTAATAAGTGCCACAATGTATTTTAAACAAGCGTCAACAAGTGTGCCTTTCTTATACCTCTTCTACATACTAAAAGATCTCCATTTTTTTCCAGAAAATGGAGTTAGAACAAACAAGAACGATATTACTAGTTATGACACAGTGGCAACTCAGATATTTCACTTTCAAACTCAGTGATACTTTGGTACTGACATATTTCACTTTGACATCACGTGGCTCTGAAGTATTCCACAAAGCCCCTAAAATATGTCACTTTGACATTCAATGACACTGACATAATTCACTTTGTCAGTAAACTATAGCAAGATATTTGATATTGACATGCACTCCTAGCAAGATAATTCACTTTGACACTCAGTTGCGTTAACATATTTCACTCTGTCATTCAGCATCTCTGAGATACTTCAGTTTAACATGCGATGGCTCTAAGATAATCGTGTCATACTCAGTGGCTCTGAGATATTTCATTCTGACATTCAATGAGTGAAGATATTCCACATTGACATTCAGCAGTACCAAGACATTTCGCCTTGAGACTATGTTGTACCAAGTCACTGCACGCATACTCAGTAACTCGAAGATATTTCACTATGACACTCAATTACTCTAAGGTATTTTTACTTTGACACTGGCTTATACCAAGACATTTCACACTGACACTTAGCAGTACCAAGATAATCCATTTTGACATTCAATGACTCTAAGACAGTTCACTTGGACACAAACTCTACCAAGATATTTCACTTCAACACCCGACAGTACACAGATATATCGCTTCGACATTCAACCCTATCTGGATATTCCACTTTGACCGCCAGTTCCACCAAGATATTCCACTTTGACACCCAGCAGTACCAAGATATTCCATTTTGATATTCAATGTCACTAAGATATTCACTTTGACACTCAGCTGTATAAAAACATTCTACTTTAACACCCAGCAGTTACTGTATCTTCGACCCTCAGCTGTACAAAGACATTCCATATTGACAGCCAAATCCACCAAGATATTCCACTTCGACCCTCAACTGTGCATAGATATTCCACTTCGACAGTCAGACCCACCAAGATATTCCACTTCGGCCCTCAGCTGTACAAAGATGTTCCATTTTGACAGCCAAATCCACCTAGATATTTCACTCCGACCCTCAACTGTGCATAGATATTCCACTTCGACAGTCAGACCACCAAGATATCCCACTTCGACACTCAACTGTACAAAGATATTCCACTTTGGCAGTCAGCTCCACGAAGACATCATACTTCCCGCCACTGAGTGGCTCATATCGTGACCACCGAACACAAAGTATTGAACTCAAATCTCCGATCCATCCATTTCCGTGCTAAATTTTAACCACAGCTTCCATGTCGTCATTAGAACTCCACTAAAAACTTCACAGGGCAAAAACGCAACGAAAGACTTCGAAAGATTTCGAAATCTGTGCATGTAACAATGGGAGGTATCGATTGGTTGATTGGCTAGGTAAAAAACGTACCCAGTTACCAATCTGTGTTATGTCAGTTGGTAACGATGGTGTAACCATACATAACGAGGCCAGTCAAGGCCTAAAGCGATTTACATCTTCATTCTTCTGTAATGTCTTTGTGTAACTGCGTCTTTCTTTCTATCTTTTTTTTTTCTTATTTTTTCACGCTATTGTATTTGCTCTGTTTTGTCTTTGTTAAGTTAATTTCTTCACTGTTTTTGGGTATTATACAAGCTTGTACTTCCTTGATGTAATGTATTCTTCTCTGTCTTTCTTTCTCTCTTTATTTCTCTTTCTATCACACATACCCCCTTCCCCCCTCCCCACTTTTACACATAGCCACCTACAATGTTGTTTTTTTGTTTTGTTTATTTTTTTTGGGGGGGGGGGGTTCGGAAGGGGGGCGGGGCGGGGGGCGGGGCGGGGGGTGTGACAGTTTTTCAAATACGTAAAGAGATTCTTTCTTTCGTTCTCTCTCTTTCTCTCACTCTCTCTCCGTTTCTCTCTCTCTCTCTCTCTCTCTCAACTCTTTCTTTCCTTCTCTCTCTCTCTCTCTCTTTCACTCTTTCGCTCTCTCTCTCTCTCTCTCTCTCTTCTGTCTCTGTCTGTATGTCAGTCTATCTCTCCTTGTCTCTCTCTCTCTCTCTCTCTCTCTCTCTCTCTCTCACCAACGGATTGGTTGTCTAACAGTTAGCACGCGTGTTCAAGGTCACAGACAACATTCCATTCCTGCGAGACCAAACAAAAAAGAAAAGTCACTCACCTAAACAGTCCCTGATATTTGGATTAATTGATATGAACTTTCCGCTACTAAATGCGAAATCAGACAGGGGGAAAAAAATGCTTCAGCAGCAACGGGCGCCACCATAGTTGTGTATGGCATCGTCCGGATAAAGGCGACTCGTTTAATATTCCGGCCCTTTTGTTAGAAAAGGTGTGTTTGTTTATAGACGGAGAGATATACTGACACAAACAGACAGATAGATAGACCGGGTAATGATAGGCAGTCGGATAGAAAGACAGGCAGACAGAAAGACTGTTAGATAGATAGATAGATAGATAGATAGATAGATAGATAGATAGATAGATAGATAGATAGATAGATAGATAGATAGATAGATAGATAGATATAGACAGACTGACAGAAGAGGAGAGAGAGAGAGAGAGAGAGAGAGAGAGAAGACGACAGAGAGGAGGGGGGAATAGAAACACACATACACAGGGAGGTGTGTGTGGGGGGGGGGGGTCGTTATATCCAACATATGAAACTCAATCCCATGGGAATACGAGAACATAACAGAAATAATAATGATAATGATAATGATAATAATAATAAATAAATAATAATCAACAAGCGCCAGTTCATTAAGCATAATTACCACAACGGTATGAAAATTGAGCTCTACTGTGCTTGCAATAAACTTCGTCTTGCATTTAAGTGCTGTGGTTTTTAGCCAGTTGTATAAATATACCCATAATCACCCGTGAAGTTAGTCCCTTTTATCGCGGGACAAATCCGTGAAAATTACCCTACTCTCCCCGCTAAACACCTCAGACAGTCTCGACTATAAGGCTGCTTTCTGCATTAGCTCAGTCAGCATGGGGTAAGTCACGAGGATACTAACTAACCGTTTATACGGGAAGTTAGCGTTGAGTTAATCGCGACCTTAATTCTAGTTTGTTCTATCCCCAATGTCTGAAAAAAATGGAGATGTTTTAGTATGTAGAAGAGTATTAGTGTCTGCACCAGGTTGTAACTGGGCTGTAATGGCACTAAGGCAAATTTCCCAAATGGAATTAACGAAAGTATACCAAAAAGAATTTTGTAAATGTGTATAACCGTTTTTAAATCCAGATGTAGATCTCAGGCTCTTTCAGAAAGGACAAGACCCGCTGCGGGTCCACGTCAGAAAATAATTCTTTCATGGATCGGAGGGCACAGTGTCTTCTTCAGATGTGCATGAAATCTACACATTCAGTTAAAGTACGGGTGTCGTGCAGAAATCGTCCGTGCTTTGTCATTCCACGATACGTGTTTGTAGACACAGATTACTTGCGTGTTACTAACGAGTTTACTGGTGTAGAACAAACACATCTATAGATAGATGACTTCGTTTGGGACTGTTGATTTCGCTGACTGACGAGTCCAACCGAAACCATTATTTGTTGCAAACGTCAATAGTTAAATTCAAATCCTTTTCTACGTAAGAGTGCACAGGTTTTGTATGCACGACATAGTTAATCCAAGGAAGAAGGAGTGTGGCTCCTTAACCATCGGGTAAAAGAGATGGAACTGGATAATAGTAAATACCACGAATGCCTTAGAATATCAGCCTGACAGATCACAACCTTAGTTCTCGAGTGTCTATCTCCATTTTCTGAAAAACTGGAGATCTTTTAATATGTAGAAGAGGTGTTACAAATGCACACTTTGACACTTGTTTAAAATGAGTTGTGGCACTTATCAAGCTGTTTCACAGTTCCGATTTATTCTAACTCCTTATCATAATACTAAAGCCGCAAACGTTTAACGTCGAATTTCTCAGTTGTGTAAAAAGCGGAGTTGGAATAAACAAGAACTGAGGTCACCTGATTACTGGGATATTACTGGGTTTCATTGGTCCCATTACCCTAAAAATCCACCGTCACATAAACCAGTAACGAAACACAGAGACTTGTAACGTATTCGGCTTTAAGGGACTTTGCTTACATCTGTTGAAAAACAAAATCGCCTCATTTTGCGTATTTTAGAGAATACGTCAATTTTACGCACAATATAATGCCCGCTTTCTTGTCTCGTGGAAAATAATGCTCACGATGAAATAGAAGGATGGGTAATTTAAAATTACTCACGTCCTCTGCACCTGCAGTTTCGATCTGTATTACGGACGTAAAACGTATAAAAAAAATATTTTTTTTAAAAACGGACCGTGGAAAGATGCCTTCAGACTGTAAAACTCAGCGTGGAAAAGTTTCGAAATTCGCGTTTAGTTGAAATGAAAAGATAACTTCGTTGCATCAAATATCCCAGAAATCAAGATCATGATTTTCTCCTCTTTCCGACCAAAGTTTTAAAATGACGAAACCTCTCGACCAATCACCAACGTCGTAAGTGGAACTTGGATCTCGACGCTCGTGAACTTGTCCTGGTCAAGTGTTTCAGCGCTTTTCATTGGCTGACAACTTTAGCCGAGGCTTCATGAAAAACCCTTAATTGGGGCCGATAGTCCTGCAAGAGATCTTCACTTATTTCTAGAATTTGTAACGCTTTTTATCACTTCGCCGTTCTCTCAGTCCTACTCCACTAAGGTCAACCGCACTCACAGCCACATTGACGAAACCAACACCAAGTCCACAATTTGCAGTTTGAGTTTTGAGCTTGAGTTTAAGTCTGAGAGTTTGAGCTTGAGTTTGAGTGTAAGTTTGAGTTTGAGGTTGAGTGCAAGCTTGAGTTTGAGTTTAGCTCGAGGTTGACTTTGCGGTAAGCTCGAGTTTGAGTTTGAGTTAAGTTTGAGTTCGAATTTGAGTTAAGTTTGAGTTTGAGTTAAGCTTGAGTTTGAGTTGAGCTTGAATTTGAGTTAAGCTTGAGTTTGAGTTTGAGTTAGGCTTGAGTTTGAGTTTGGAGAAAGCACGTCGACGCTAGGAAAAAGGCCAGACGAAAGACAGAATATATTAGAATGACAGGACAGAAGGAGGCTCGTCCAGGCACGGCCACCAACCAACTGCTAGAACAAGAAAAGTGCTATGCTTTCAGGTATGGGGGAAAAAAAGGGAACACGTAACAAACAATGAAACAGGATACAGAACTGAAATAAAACTGGACTGAAGACAAAATATGACAGTATAATAAGGTTTATATAGAGAGAGATATAGAGGGAGGGAGAGAGAGAAGGAGAGAGAAGAGAGCTACAGAGAAAGAGAGAGAGAGGGAGCTGCAGAGAAAGAGAGAGAGAGAGCTACAGAAAAAGAAAGAGAGAGAGACAGAGCTACAGAGAAAGAGAAAAAGAGAGCGACAGAGAGCTACAGGGAAAGAGAGAGAGAGAGAGAGAGAGAAAGAGAGAGAGGGGAAAAGGAGAGGACAGAGAAGGAAAGAAAGAGAAGGAGAGAAAGAAAGAGAGAGAGCGTGAGAGAGAGAGAAAAAAAGAGCATAAAAATACAACAGATGGAGAACGCCAAATTAAACACAACTTCAGACCAAACAAATAGACAGACAGATCCTATAGCACAGACAGTACTACCATAAACCTCAACACGCAATCATACTGAACGATACGCGCCCAAACACATGCGCTTTGGTTATTAAATTTCAAAAAAAAAAAAAAAGCCCTGTACTGTCACAAGTGTAAGATTTAAGGGCTGGCACTCGGTGGCTGGTCACAGTTGAGGCTCTCTTGACTTCGGGGTAGGGTGTGACTTGCCAAGTTCGGGGTAGATTTACAGGTCAGGTTGACTTCTGGAGCCCAGGGTACCGTGATTGAAATAAGTGTTCAGGTGCATTATTGGTCGGGCGGGAGGGGGGAGGGGGTTAAGGCAGACAGACAGACAGACAGGTAGGCGGGCAGGCAAACAGAGACAAGCAGACAGACGGACGGAAGGAGGAACAGTTGGATGAATGGATGGACTGACAGATAGATAGACAGATAGATATAGATAGATAGACAGACAGACCAACAGACAGAGAGATAGATAGACAAATAGATGGATAAGATAGATAGATAGACAGACAGACAGACAGACAGACAGACAGACAGACAGACAGATAGATAGATAGATAGATAGATAGATAGATAGATAGATAGATAGATAGATAGATAGATAGATAGATAGATAGATAAATAGATAAATAGACAGACAGATAGATAGATGGATAGACAAATAGATGGATAGTATAGATAGATAGATAGATAGACAGAGAGATAGCTCACCTCTCTCTCTCTCTCTCTCTCTCTCTGGTCTCTCTCTCTTTCTCACACACACACATACACACCCCTCCCTGCTCTCTTTCTCTCTCTCTCTCTCTTTCTCTCTCTCTCTTTCTCTCTCTCTCTCTCTCTCTCTCTCTCTCTCTCTCTCTCTCTCTCTCTTTCTGCAGTACATAACTTCATAACTTCAAAAATCTCGCTAAAAAAAATAAAAAGCGAACCAACTTACAACCAAATAATACTATACTACAACACCTGATATCAGGATCAAGTTTATAACTTTTGACTCGTCAATATAAAATGCAAACTTACATAATATTAAAACGCCAGCCTTTCTCAAATTCCCCGCATGGGACTAGCCGAATGCAGTAATACACTGGTTCAACTCAAAGTAAAAACCTTATAACCAAAGAGAAGTCGAAAGATTTCAATCCGCTATTGAACCATAAAAACTTCGAAGTACAACCTAGTAAATCTCGAGCGGTCACACATGTCAGTCGCCTTGAAACGAACGCAGTGGATTTATTACACAACCCACAGCTTAAAAGTCCCCCCTTGACTTGCAGCGCAGATTCGACACACTCAAAAATAAAAAAATGAAAAGAAAGAAAGAAAAAAAAAAGAAAACGCATTAAATATTCCGAAAGTAAATACTCCTTCAGTTGAGAGGGTCAAGCCGACCTGATCCAAGGCTCTCGCCGTGAAAGGCAAAGGTACCATGACTGGTGTATTTGTACAACTATAGAGAGAGGTCCAGGCTTGACGGTAATGTTGGCGGGCTAGGTCATGTTGGTTTTACCTGGTCGCAACTGCGTCTAAATTTGTCCATATTGACTAGGCACACCTGGACATTTTGTCCCTTTTCCTGCCAGAGGACTGTTGGGTCCTGACTGTGTGTAAATTTTGTCCACATTTACTAGGCGTACCTGGACATTTTGCCCCTTTCCCTGCCAGAAGACTGTTGGGTCCTAACTGTGTCTACATTTTGTCCTTTCCTCTACCCCCATCCAGAGGACTATTGATCCTACCTGGTCCTAAATGTCTAAATTTGTCCAGATTTACCAGGGCGTACCTGGACATTTTATCCTTTATTAATCTCCATCCAGAGGACTATTGGTTAAGAAACTGTTTCTAAATTTGTCCACATTCACTAGGCGTAATTGGACATTTTGTCTCCTTCTTTACCTCCATCCAGAGGACTAGTGGTTCTTCCTAGTCCTGACTCTGTGTGTCTAAATCAGTCCACATTTCATAAGCGTACTCCAGTTTGTTTTTTTCTCTACCAAGGTCAAAATAAAATGAAATTGCACTTACATCATTCTAAACTTGTGATAATTATGTTGACCGCATGACACCCCCACCCCACCCCCACCCCCCCCCCCATCCCCACCCCCCCCCCCACCAATTCCCGTACACGGCACCTGAACATGCGTACTTGCAAAGATTAGCCGTATTCCAGAAAGAAGAATTGAAACTCTCAGGAGAAGGAACCATAAAAATGGCCGTGGAACCTCCGTCGACAGACAAAAAAAATGAAATTCAAAATTTGTTTTAGGAGCTCAATTTCTGTGACGTCAGATGAAACAAACCAGTGTCACTCTAAATGACAAAGCCAAAATAGAGACAATACTGAGCTGTGTTCACTGTTCCTCTATAGCTTTCTATGTAGAACACCATGTTCCCTCTAACAACAGCCACTATGAACAAATCCCAACTTCATTACCAGTTCGAGTACACACGTCACACTTCATTATACGGCAGTACACAATAATGTCTGTGGTGGTAATATATGGATATAATTATGCCTTTCACCACAGTCACTTCCTTCTTTGTCTTCTTTTGTTCTTTCTATCCTTTCCTTCGCTTTTTTGTCTTTCCAGCCTTATCTTCCAGAGTCCCCCCCCCCCGTCACAAAGGCACACAACTTCGCCTCAAATCATGATTCGCCAGGGTTAATGGTCTGAATCCCCCCCCCCCCCCATACACACACCTCCCACCCCCTCCCTCTATTTCACTCTGACCCCTAACCCTCTCACTCTCCATTAATTTTGTTCAAACAAAATGCATACCTGTATTTGCTTCAGTCAAACGACATGCAAGTAAAAACATATTATACGAACAGTCAACATTCATCTGAATTTCTGTACAGAAATTATTATAATGCAGTTAAATTATTTGAACTTGTGCAAACGTCTGGAACCTGGAACTTGAAACGTGGCAAATTCAGTAAGAAAAAAAAAAAAAAAAGATATCCTCCGGGCAAGGCCGGGCACCTCATCTAGTGAGGGAGGACACATCGGGAGGGACTGATGAGGCTGGGGATTTTTCTTTTGGGGTGGGGAGGGGATTGGGGGGGGGGGGAGGGTGGCAAGTTATTGGTTACACAGCGACGTGTCATCAACTTTACAAGTCATGCATTTCCGTAGAATGATCCACCCTATACCTGTACATTTGTGAACTTGGTCGGACAAGTACACAGCGGCAAGACTGAACTGGGCGTACTTACTTTCCGGGTAAAAAAAAAGACTTCTAGAAGTAAAAATGAAATTGAAAAGAAAAGAAATGCACGGATCGGAGAAACGTACGTTTAATGTATGCAGACTGCAGGGCGGAGAATGTTTCCTTTAATGTCTACAGCAATGTGTGTGTCATGTGAGGTCAGAAATAAATGACCTTGTAAGTCATTGTTTGGATTAGATAGATAGATAGATAGATAGATAGATAGATAGATAGATAGATAGATAGATAGATAGATAGATTGTAAGCAGATAGATGGATAGATAGATAGATAGACACATAGATAGATGGAAAGATAGATAGAAAAATAGACAGACAGATAGAGAGACAGAAGACAGACAGACAGACAGATAGATAGATAGATAGATAGATAGATAGATAGACAGACAGACAGATGGAGAGACACAGACAGACAGATAGATAGATAGATCTTGGCCTCTCTCCTCCCTCCCGCTTCCTTCCCCCTCCCCCCACCCCCACAACCCTATGCCAGAAGTCCATTTTACACTCTGCCCCCCCCCCCCTCTTCTCCCCAAAACTGACGAGACCCTGAGAAAAAGCTAAGAGTCTTTAGCCCGCGGGGCCGACTCGTGTGTCCTGCCAAAGGGGTCAATATGCGTGGGCTTTCTCTCCCCCCCCCCACCCCCACTCCCTCCCTCTGCCTCCCCCTAGAAGGAGAGAAGGGGGAGGTTGGGGGAGAGAGACATTTGGTATCTGTGATAGTTCCGCATGTCAATGTTTGCTGTTTGCTGGGTCGAGTTGTTCAGCGCAAGCTATCCATGTCAACAGTATCAGCCATACGCTAGAGGACATCGAGGAAAAACTTTGACAGTTCCCTATCTCCCGACCACAGTGAATTCTGGGCATTTAATTATTTTTTTTTATATCCCCAACTCTATCACTATCCCTAACCCTGTTCTTATCTCTACTTTAATTGTAAGGAGACGTCACTAGCCTGACTTTCAATGAGATGGAACTATTTTGGCTGGTGTGCGACGTCCTACTGAAACCAGAGAGTATAGATGTATAGAGAGATCTCACTTCCGCCAAATCTCGAAACTAGGTCGCTGCGGTAAACAAGAAATTGAAGAATTGAAAGAGATCGTCTTCACCAAAGATAGTGTGCATATCTGTTTACTGTGGTTTGTTCATATTTTTTGGGCTGAGTAAAACAATTTAGAATAGAGCCGTTTGTAAGCCCTTACGCCACGTGGAAATGTACAAACTGGTATTGTTTACCGCAGCGACCTAGTTTCCACTCCATGCTAACAGTGGTTTCGCGGAGCTTCCCGTGTCTCGCAGTGCAAATCGACCAATAGTGAAACCTCTCTATACATGCATACTCTCTGCTGAAACTTAGTGTAGTGACGACATCGTACGATTAAAACTCCAACATCGGCTAGTGTTCGTCGGGCCTAAGGGGGATATCATACTAAGCACACAGCGCCACAGTTGCTACCTGGAAAATGTACACCCAGAAATAGTGGCAGAAACTGACTGTGTCTGACAGGACTTAGTATGATGGGGTCTTCTCGGATTTAGTAAGAAAATATAGGAAATTATGGTGCGCACTTCTTGTCTGTCAGCAGCTGACTGTGTCGTTCCGAGCTTAGGATGATACACCCCCCCCCCTTTCCCCCCAAACCACCCCACTTAGGCTCTGGGACCACTAACCAATTTTGATCGGGTCAGTTAGTTGGATTGTGACGTCACAACATTGAGTTTCAATGAAACCTCACGGACCTGCCAAGCCAGGTTGGTTTCACCAAAGATACTACAAACGATAAGATGAGACACCGCCTTCTTCGCACCACTAAAAAAAAATCGTGCACACAATTTGCGCGCTGATCGGGGGCGGGGCCCATGGCGCATAGTATGAAAAGAATGCTTGATATAATGGTAAATTTATGATGCAAAATGGTGTCAGTGCTACTGCGACTAAAAGACAGAAAAAATAGCAAGAGTTATCCCACAGCGATTGAGGTTATAACTCCACAATAAGACAGTGACGTTAATCAAGGTTTGTAGCGATAGCTGAACAGTGAGCAAAATTCAATATTTTCACTCTTTAGCTTTGTAAACACGTCACTTTTCATTGACTTTCGAGAGTTTGCCGGTAGGTGGCGGTGCGAAATCTGTGCAGGCTAAAAGCGTTAGCTTTCTTATCTTATCAGTTCTAGTATCTTGGATTTCGCTGAAACCTCAAAGTCATGACGTCATCATCCAACTCACACACCGATCAAACTCGGCTGGTGCGCACGTAAGCCTCCAATTAAAGTTAGAGATAAGGACAGAGTTGAGGAGAGGAATAGAGCTAGGGATATTGCCGTGATGGTTGGGAGACACGGAATGAGGCCCATCAAAAAGACTGGCTTAATTATTTGGAATTGTATTATGTATTTACTATGTGTAGTTGTGACTTACTGTCTAATTTTACTAAATGCCCGGAACAATAACAGGCATTTAGTAAAATAAGAATGCTATCAGGAAGTCTATTCAATGTGTGAGATTACGGCTTACTGCCATTTTTACTCAGCGAGAACTTTCACGAACAAAGACGTAACTATTCTAAAGTGTATTCTCGACGTACTACCTTTTTTTTGCAAAGCGACAGCTGTCATGAACAAAGGCGTAACTATTCTGAGTTGTATCACGACGTACTGCCACTTTTGCCGAGTGAGAACTTTCACGAACAAAGGCGTAACTGTTCGGAACTGTATTCAGTGTCTGAGGTTGAGGGTAGTGTCTGGACTCCCAAACTTCCTTCTTTAGTCTTCACATCTTCCTGTTTGAGACACTGGCCACTTGATTCGGTCTCCCGGTTCGGACAGACAAACATACCAACTAGCGTGACCTACATTAAAAATAATTCATGCCAGTCCTGTCACGAAACCGCGAAAGTGCGAAGTTCCAAACTTTACAGGAAAGGAGAGAAAAAAAAAGTCTTAGCCAAAATTTACACCAGCCGATTTTCATTGGTCGTCTTGTTCGATGGTGATGTCGCGATCTTGGCTCCTGTTTGTTCCAACTCCACTTTTCGCACAACTGAGAAATTCGACATTAAACGTTTGCGGTTTTAGCATTATGATAAGGAGTTAGAATAAATCGGAACTGTGAAACAGCTTGATAAGTGCCACAACGCATTTTAAACAAGCGTCAAAGTGTACATGTTATACCTCTTCTACATACTAAAACATCTCCAGTCTTTCAGAAAATGGAGATAAAACAAAAAAGAACAAGACCGGCATGCTATGTTTTTGAGTTTCACCGAGAAAAACAAATTGGCTAAAGGGCAAAGGTCTCATTACAATTCAAAAGTCATGACGTCACCATCTAGCCAGGTAGCCAATCAAAATCGGCTAATGCGCCCTTGACCTTACTTGAAATATCAGTATATCCCTGATCTCAACTGTCATATTTACTTCCATAAATGAACATTTCAAATATTTGCACTCCGCTTTTACCAAGTTCCTGTTGTTAGGGGAACGTAGTGTAATTACAAAGCCAAATAGAGAAAATACTGAGCTGTGTTCACTGTTCAGCTATAGCTTTCTGTGTACAATACCACGGTCCCCTAACAAAAGTTTATCAAGACGGAAAACTTAACTGTCTTGAGAGATTTCTTAGAATATTTGGCGAAAAAGAAATGCTGTTGTTAGGGAACCGTTTTAGTTTACATAGCAAAGCTGTATCTGAACAGTGAACATAACTCTATTTGGCGTTGTAATTATACCACGGTCCCCTAACAACAGATTGTTATTATCTGCGGCTCTGCGAATACACTTGAGCGGTTTCATCAAAGGACCAGGGATATGTAATACTTGTCACTGTGACAACATGCATTATACCAATCCAGTCCAGGCTCGACAACTATTTACACTTGACATCAGCAGACGCAGCTGCTGTTTCATTCTCAGTCCTTCCTTGTCCTACCAACTGCCAAATCTTGGTGTGAAAGCAAACCATCTGAATACATTAGGAGGTTATCATACTCAGCCAGGTCAGACGCAATCAACTCCTAGTAGACAAGAAGTGCACACCATGATTTCCTATATTCTCTTCGTAAATCCGGGCAGACACCGCCATATTCTGCCACTATTTCTTGGATGCATAATTACATGGCTGGCAGATACTGCTTGTGACGTTCCGGGCATAGTATGATACCCGCCTTAAACTAGTTATACACGAAACAATTTGTGTGAAACCAAAATATGAGGAAATATAGAAGGTCCCAGTCTTCTTTGGTCCTCGTGTGTATATGGCATCTCAGTCCCTCCAGGTTAGTTCTTGTTTGTTCTATCTCCACTTTCTGAAAAACTGGAGATGTTTTAGTATGTAGAAGAGGTATAATAAATGCACACTTTGACACTTGTTTAAAATACGTTGTGGCACTTATCAAGCTGTTTCACAGTTCAGATTTATTCTAACGCCTCGTTATAATACAAAAGCCGCAAAGGTTTAACGCCGAATTTCTCAGTTGTGCAAAAAAGTGGAGTTGGACCGAACAAGAACTGATGTCGCGATCTCTCCACCCCCCCCCCTTTTTTTGGGGTGGGGGGTGGGAGGGGTTTACTTAGCCATCACTTCATCTGGTTACAAACGCACTTGCCACAAGCAACAATTTAGTTAAGTTCCAATCAGTGGACAATCATGACAGAATTAAAAATTACAACTGGAGACTGGAATTAACCCATGGGTTTGCTTTAAACAGTTGCATTAAAAGACTTACGCCCTTCTACGTTAACTTGTTTGTTTTGTCTACTTAGCGCTTCCTTTTCTACTTTTTTCTTTTTCTGTGATTGTGATAGGAATCTTTAAGTGTGTGCTTGAATTTAAGTGTGCGGAATGAAAGTGTTTGCGCGAGTGTGTGTGTGTGTGTGTGTCAAAGCGTATGCTATTGGCCAGTTGGGTATGTATTATTATGTATCGTGTGTGCACGTGTGTGCACGCGAGCGTGTGTATGTAAGTGTGTTTTGCGGAGCCAACCACTCTGGATATATATATATGTATGATTATATATATTTGTATGTAAAGCATGCGCCATGCATTTTCCATGTGTGTGTGTGTATATCTGTATGTCCGTGCGTACGTTTCCACTGATGCTATTCTTTCACTAGCGTGTCCCAGGAACACAACATTGACGTACTGCGTATCACAAACAAAAAGAAAAGTTAGATTTATACATTTTTCAGAAAGAGAGATGATTTCTCCGTAGTTCCAGGCACCGACAAATGCGTGCGGTTGGCAGAATGTGGTCGCTCTGAGAGGCTCAGGGGTAACTTACTTAGCGGTAGCTCAAGTGATGACAAACTATATTGGAGCGACAGGGTTAACATGAAAGCACCTACAACTTTTTGGACTTTGTGACCAAAAAGTATAAAATTATAATTATGTGCTGCCATGAGTTTTTGACCATAGATGACCATTCATTGTAGACAAAATTCAGTCCTTAACCCTTTCAATACTGGAACATCATTGCTGTTAACCCTTTACTGCTTCATTAGTAATAGGTTTTGGTTCTCCATTACTAGCTTTTGAGAACAGTTCAATAGCCTGATTTAGATTCATCTTAACCATTGAATAAAGCTGAAATACGATGATCTCAGTTTAAACTGGGTCTGAGAAACTCCAGCTTTCACTACGTCAGTAGTCAAAGGGTTAATAATTCTAATTTTTCTTTCTTTTTGAGCCGTAAAAAAGACGCATTTTCGTCCATTTTAAACAAGTGCCAAAGTGTACATTATTTGTTATACCTCCTCTACATACTAAAAGATCTCCAGTGTTTTTTTTCGGAAAAATATAGATAGAACAACCAAGATCTAAGGTTGTGATTTGTTATGGGTACGGAAATGAAGACAAACTGGCTGGTACTAAATGAATTAAAACTACTCAGTAAAAATGTTGGTGACTTCAGAGGGCATTGCTACTATGTCGGTTGCCTTTCGTCTGGGATGGCAAATCATGTGGTATTTGCTAAACTGTTGTATGCGGCATTTTGTGGATTTTGAGATTTTGTCATGAAAATGGTTCTCTGACTCCTAATTTCATTATGTTTAAGTGATATTCCAATCGGTTAAAAACTTTTCGTCTATGACGTAATGTTATTCTCTGATTTCACACTACTCTTCGAAGTTTCAATCCTCATTTTCTCAAAAAAAACAAAAAATGCACATACAACTGTCTGGAAAATACCCGACGAAATTGACAAGGGAAGGCCGAGCAGACTGGTTGAAATTTTGACAATCTCACTGATTTCTTCCTGTCAGATTCCATCTCAGTGCCAGATTCTCCGACTGTCTGGAGCCTTTGTCATGTATGTCAACTCTGTCATGGTGGCATTGACATATGACATGATCTGATGACATGTTGCTTTGATGGACTTAGCGGGATGACTTGGGACTGGGAGTTGATGGGATGTGGGAGGGAGAAAGAGGAGGGAGGGGTGGAAAGAGGGAGAGATGGAGGATAGGAAGAGAAAGGAGGAGAGAGACGGAGGATTGAGACAGACGAGGAGAAAGAGAGAGAGGGGGGAGGCAGAGAGAGAAGGGGGAGGCAGAGAGAGAGAAGGAAAGAAAGCGGGAGAGAGGGCATGAGAAGGGAAAGAAATAGAGAGAGAGAAGGCGACAGAAAGGAGGAGATGAGAGGTGGGAAAGGAGAGGAAGAGAGAGAGAAGATGAGATAGCGGGAGTAAAGGGGAGATGGAGAGAGAATGAGTGACCGAACGCAAATGTATGACGAAAGGCACACGAGTGGGGACAGTGAAAAAGTTATACTAAATTCACTGCAGTGAGAATGATAACACATCTATCTAGAGCTAGGCCTTCTAAATGTAAACACAGGCTTCTTACGCCATACTTAGTCCTAGCTGTTTACATAAGCACATCTACCGAGGTTTAACAGTCAGGCGTATGTAACATGGATGGATGAAGGGTTTCGAGTTTGAAGAAAGCACATCCATACGATAACGACCACAGTGGGCTAGGAAGAAGCAAAGAGGATAGATAGAATGTAGCAGAATGGTAGGGCAGAGGGAGATCTGTCCAGGGGCGTCCATCAACCACCTGCGAGAGAGAGAGAGTGCGTGTGAGAGAGAGAGAGAGAGTGAGAAAGAGGGAGGGAGAGAGTGAGAGAGAGAGAGAAAGAGAGAGAGAGAGAGTGAGAGAGAGAGTGAGAAAGAGAGAGAGAGAGTGTGTGAGAGAGAGAAAGAGAGAAGGTGAGAGAGAGAGAGAGAGAGAGAGAGTGAGAGAGAGTGAGAGAGAGAGTGAGAGAGAGAGAGCGTGAGAGAGAAAGAGAGAGAAAGAGAGAGAGAGAGAGTGAGAGAGAGAGTGAGAAAGAGAGAGAGAGTGCGAGAGAGAGAGAGAGAGAGAGAAAGAGAGAGAGAGTGCAAGAGAGAGTGAGAGAGAGTGTGTGAGAGAGAGAGGGAGAGAGAGAGCGCGACAGACGGACAGACAGACAGACAGAGAGATAGACAGACAGAGAGAAAGACAGACAGACAGAGAGAAAGACAGCGATTTAGAGTTTGGAGAAATCACATCGACATAAAGGTCATATTGGGCTAGGAAGGAACAAGAGGATAGACAGAATAGAACAGAATGATAAGAGAGTAGAAAGATCATCAGAAACGTGGAGATGGTTATCCACGAGAATGAGAGAGAGAGAGAGAGAGATACCGACGGTTCTGTAATATCATCACATTATTGATAAAAAACAGAAACCAGCTATCCTACGTCAATCCAACGTAGATTTCCGTATTAGTAAGTTTGCCGTTAGGAAGGGTTCCCCACATCAAATCGACGTCGGTGCGATGTCGTCACCAGCGGATCTACGTAAGAGCTATGTCATTCCCATGTGAACATTTGACGTCAATCCCGGGCGTCCGACGCCTACAGGACAGCTCTAAAGTATAATATTGATTATAAATTATGCCCCAGAGGAGGGTGGGGTAGATGTGGAAGAGTTGACTTGCAATTGCATGCAACAAAATGTCTAACTATTCTCCGCCCGGCCTGACGAGCGTTTGACTTTTGACTTTTTTGAGGTCTGCAATTTGATCCACTTATCTCCTGCACTCTGTACGAACTTGGAACTGTTGAGCACTTTTTGACCCGGTTTCTCCACCAGAATTCAGGGACTGACTCCGAGTGGGTCGTTCTAGAACAAGCTTCGGGAATTCCCCCTTTGCCTCTGGGGGCCGGATCATGTATAATGGCTTGTTAGAGGACCGTAGTATTTCACACACTAAGCTTTAGATGAACAGTGAACACTACTCAGTATCTATTATAATTTCAGTAACTTGCAACCTTTGGCATGACTAACTGACCAAACTATACACTCTTCAGGCCTTAAATTTGGCAGGAAGGTGGCAATTGAGATAAGGAAGATGATGGCTATAATTAAAAGTTGTTTACTTCAAGCACGTATTTGTAAAAAATAACAATGTTTATTGCTATGTAACATCTGTATTTTTGCATGTTTGTGTCGTAATATTATTGTACCGTGCATGTCATAAAAAGTAACCGTGTCAAGCGTTCAGTTTGGTGCGTAATGTTGTGGTGAGTTCTGAAGTAAGACTGTAGTTTATTACTTTTATTATAATTATGAGAGAGAGAGGGAGAGAGACGGAGAGACAGAGAGAGAGAGAGAGAGAGAGAGAGGCGGGGGGGGGGGGGGGTGGGGGGGGCACATGATTGTTTATTCCGGGCATTGTCCGGTAGGTTATCTAGTTATCTCTATTTGGCTTTATAATCAGACCACGGTCCCGTAACAACAGTCTGTATAAATAAGTAAATGGGCCTAGATGCGGGGAGAGGGGTCAGTTTTGATATTCAGCTGGGGCGAAAACGAAGAAAAAGGCGACAAGGAGGGAGGGAAGGGGGGGGGAGATGAATGGAGGCGAAAACATGTAGGATGTAGGACGGTTTGGGAGCAAATACAGGGCAGTCACTGACGTTCAACAGCATGCGTAAAAATGCGTTTTATGAACCGCCATTTTATTTTAAAAGTACTTTTGATAAAGAATGCATTCTGTTCTATAATGTAGAATTAACGGGCCAGTTGTCATTAATACAGCTTTGAAAAGCTTAACGACAAAATTTGTGTGTAGTCTGTCTTCTTGTGAAATGTATCTGTTGGGTTTGAGTAGGGACTTGCTTTGAGGGGCGACGACAGAAAATTTTCAGCCTAAAGCTGTGTTTTCACGTGTACGGAAAAGGAAACGGCAAACGGAAAATTTCAAAACCCCTCAAGTAGTGAAACAGATTGTTTTCATTTGTACACGTAATGAAAACACTCTTTGTTTTTACTACTTCATGGATTTTTGTCGTTCCCGTTTCCGTACACACGAAAACACAGCTTAAGGAGGGCGATTGGCTGAAAAAAGGTTGAGAACGACTCGATTAAAGGGAATACAATAACTGCCTGCCAAGTTACGACAAAATGAAACTAGCCCGACCTTTATCCTAAATGTATCTGACCCAAAACTTACAGTTCCAACACACACAGTGGAAAATGTCAAGCTCTAGAAATCTTTATTAAACAGACAGAACTTTTACGACATTGCAGCACGCTTTTCTTTTAGGCGGCTCGCTGCTTGTGTACCGTAAACTAATTACAAAGCCAAACAGAGAAATACTGAGTTGGGTTCACTGTTAAGATATCTGTGTAAAGCACCACGGTCCCCTATCAACAGCCATTTTCAATTCTTTAGTTAGTAGCAATAGCAAATGGTGCTCACTTTCTCAAATCCATGATTACGTCGCCGCCCAGCCAGCATTACTACGTCAATCCGACGTGGATATACCGTAGGATTGGCAGGATTGCCATAGGAGGCAGGTTATCTACATCAAACCGCAAGGATAACTGTTCACATAAGGAGAATTACTGTTCACTTAAGGACACCCTGTTCACAAAAGTACAACTGTGTACATGAGAATAACTTTAGACATAAGGACATTATATTATGGGCAACTGTTCACATAAGAACAGCCATTCACAAAAGGTCATCTGTTCACATAAGGACAACTGTTCACATAAGGACAACTGTTTACATAAGGACAATTGTCCACATAAGGACAACTGTTCACATAAGGATAACTGTTCACATAAGGACAACTGTTTACATAAGGACAATTGTTCACATAAGGACCACTGTTCACATAAGGACAACTATTTACATAAAGACAACTGTTCACATATGACAACTGTTCATATAAGGACAACTGTTTACATATGGACAACTGTTCACATAAGGACAACTGTTTACATAAGGACAACTGTCCACATAGGACAACTGTTCACATAAGGACAACTGTTTACATATGGACAACTGTTCACATAAGGACAACTATTCACATTAAGACAGGTGTCACACAGCAACTGTTCACATAAGAACAACTGTTCACATAGGGACAACTATTCACATGAAGACAGGTGTCACATAACAACTGTTCACATAAGGACAACTATTCACATGAAGACAGGTGTCACATAACAACTGTTCACATAAGGACAACTATTCACATGAAGACAGGTGTCACATAAGAACTGTTCACATAAGGACAACTGTTCACATAAGGACAACTATTCACATGAAGACCGGTGTCACATAACAACTGTTCACATAAGGACAAACGGTTAACATACATACACATATTTACATGAGAACAATATTTGACCCATTGTATGGACTGTCTACATAAGGACAACTGTTCACATAAGGACAACTGTTCACATGAGGACAATTGTTCACACGAGGAAAACTATTCACACTATAGGACAAACAGTTCACAATTATCAGGACATGCAAAATGCCATGTTTACAGACTGGTGTGTGGTTGAACAGAACTCGAGCACCCCCGGGGTGAGAGAGAGCGAGTGCAGTCAGGCTGGCACTTTTTTTTTGTGTGTGTATTATTAGGTTTTGGTGACATTCTTTCAGTGGTCGGGGAGGGTGAGGGACGGGGTGGGGGGGGGGGAAGATTGGCGTGAGACAATTACATTTGGCATTTATGAGTAGGGAGATGGACTGAATTACAGTTGGACCGACAGACAAACAGAAAGACAGACAGGCAGGAATGATGTAGGTTGACGAGTGAGCAGGCTGAAAAGCAGGCAGGCAGACATAGACAGGCAGGCAGACAGACTGTAGACAGGCAGGCAGACATAGACAGGCAGGCAGACATAGACAGGCAGGCAGACAGACTATAGACAGGCAGGCAGGCAGACACATAGACAGGCAGGCAGACAGACTATAGACAGGCAGAAATATAGACAGGCAGGCAGACAGACATATAGACAGGCAGGCAGACAGACTATAGACAGGCAGGCAGACAGACATATAGACAGGCAGGTAGACAGACATATAGACAGGCAGGCAGGCATATAGACAGGTAAGCAGACAGACATAGTTTACAGACAGGCAGACAGACAGGACATCGCGGTGTGTACGGATAGACAGACAGGTAGACAGCAAACAGGCAGGCAGGTACACTGACAGGCAGAAGCGGACAGGCAAACAGCCAGACACGCTGGTGTGCAGCCAGCAAGTCCAGGCTTGCACTTCGACCGACCGACTTATTGGCTGGTACATCACTACAAATAATTTCAATGAGACCTCGGGCAACCAAGTCAACTAGTTTGTTGAAACATAACCACCAAAAACATAGCAAAGAGAAAACGCCTGTACGCACGTTAAAGAAATGGCAGTTGGAAATCGTAAAGAGCAGGCCGAAAGGCCGCTGCCCGGGCAAAATTGAAATTAATAGATTAAAAATTTATCCATATCATCTCCCCCCCCCCCCCCCCCCCCCCGCCAGAACAAGAAATAATAAAACAAGTAAAGTGAGGTGTAAATGCCAAGGGCAGCGAACCTCCTAAAATAAAGACCTCAAATCAGAAAACGCCTGTACCAAAATATTAACATTTCACATACTTCAGATACGACGTTCTAGCCCCACACCACCGCCACAGAACAAAGCGATAGAAACAGTCAGTACGTTAAATAATTAAAGAAAGCTATTTCAACTTTTGATATACTCCAGAGACGATGTTTAAGCTCAATATAACCAGTGAGACTAAAGCCAGAGTGAACAGCAAGTTCGAACCTCAATGTCATGACGTCATCATCCAATTAACAGCTCGTCGGCCGATCAAGTTCGGCTCAGTGTACGCCTGTCGGATAAAATAACTACCGATGGAGACCACAGAGCCAGTACTACACACAGTCTGTGTATTTGAAACCAGGACCATCATGGCCCAGTGCACCTTACCACACTCCAAATCAATACAAGTCCTCTAAAACATCTGTTCAGGTCAGTCTGACCCGGCAGTCCTCATCGCCCTCCCCCCTCCCCCCTCCCACCCCACGGGCCACCACCTCCTCCTCGTCGTCCTCCTCCTCCTCCTCCGCTCAAGCGTTTCAGTACCCGATTTCCTGAGTCCACGCTATTGGTGTGCAAGATGACCCTATCTCAGTGAAAGATAAAGGTACTGTGTCAATAATTGAACGAGCGTCGACACACGTTTCAAGCATGGAGGGGGTGTTGACGTCATCGGTATGTTGATATACTGACATGGATCCTAAACGTAAAAAAAGGATGGAGGGTGGGGGGAGGTGGACGTGCAAAGGAGGAACATGCATCAGGAGGGAGGAGGGAGAGGATGGGAAGATGAGGCAGAGAGGATGTGGGAAGGTGGAATATTTATCTAAAGGAAGCAGGAGGGAGATGGGTTGAGGGAGAGAGAGAGAGAGAGAGAGAAAGGGTGTGTAAAGGAGGAATATTCATCAAACGGAGGTAGGAGGGACAGGACAGGGAGGTGAGGGAGAGAGAAGATATGGAAAAGAGGAATATGCATCAAAAGGAGGCAGGAGGGATATGATTGGGTTGAGAGAGAGAGAGAGAGAGAGAGAGAGAGAGAGAGGACGTGCAAATGAGGAATATTCATCAAACGGCGGCAGGGGGAACAGAATAAGAAGGTGAGGGAGAGAGGATGTGCAGTAGAGGAATATGCATCAAAAGAAGGCAGGAGGGAGAGAAAAAACGAGAGAGACAGAAAGAGAGTGAGAGAGAAAGAGGGAGAGAGAATCTGCAAAGAAGGAATATGTATCAAATGGGAGGCAGGAGGGAAAGGGTGCGCGTGAGGGAGAGAGGGGTGAGCAAAGGAGGAATATGTATCAAAAAGAGGCCGGAAAGAAAAAAAAAAACGCCAACAAAAAATAACAAAGCTGCGATAGGGCGTGGGAAGTCAAGAAAAAAAAACAAGGGAAAATCAAAAACAGAAGGAAATGAAAGACGGCATAAAAAGTAAATCAGAAATGAGAGAAAGAAGATGAGAAATTGCTATACAAAAATAAAAAAAACAAAGTAAAACAAAGTAAAAAGAGAGCATGTTGTTAGGGGACCGTAGTGTAATTACAAAGGCAAATAGAGAAAATACAGAGAGGTGTGTTCACTGTTCAGCTAGAGCTTTCTACGTACTGTTGTACTACGTTACCGTAACAGCAGCTTGAGCAAAGAGAGGTTATGTGGCAGCGAATGTTAGCGGAGAATTGAAGGAAGAAATGAGAGAATAGACTGAGGGAAAGAGTAAAGATGGCGGTGTGATAAGATGATTAAAAATGTCAAGGTGAGGGGACACATTTGTTTGTGTTTGAGGTTAAAGTTACAGAAGGTGCAAAATAAAAAACTAAAAAATAAATCAGAACGTAGGCAGGGAGGGAGAAGGCAGGGGATATGTGACAATGAGAAAAACTGGGAGAAAGAGAGAGACGGACAGACAGAGAGAGGGACAGAGAGACAGAGAGAGGGAGAGACAGACAGAGAGAGGGAGAGAGAGACAGAGAGAGGGAGAGAGAAACAGTGAGAGAGACACACACACACACAGAGTGAGAGAGAGAGAGAGAGGAGAGAGAGAGAGAGAGGAGAGAGAGAGAGGTGGAGAGAGAGGAGGAAAGAGAACGAACAAGGAAGAAAGAAAGGACAACAAAATTCTATGTGATGAGAAAGACAGACGGACGGACAGGCAGAAGGAAAAGAAAGGGGCAGAGAGACACGACACAAAGAGCGATAGAGAGGGGGAGCGAGAGACAAGTGAGATAGAGAGAGACAGACAGACAGACAGGGAGAGAGACCGAGAGAAAGGGAGAGAGAGAGAGACAGAGATAGAAATGGGGAAATAGGTTTGAGGACAAAGATGAAATGGTGAACGACAGACGGTACTGGTGACAAAGGTGACAGTACTTACACCCAAAATTTCACCAGTCTCAGTAAACAATAACAAACATAGTACCTTTCTTTACTTTAATTAACATTTCATACATTATTTCCTTCATAAAACATCGTTAAGAGTCCATAAACTTTATGAAACTTTGATAAAGGTCAGATACGACATTTTAGCCCAACACAACAGCCGGAAAGAAAGCGATAGAAATAAGTCAGTACCTTTAACTACTAAAGTTTTATCAATATTTGACATACTTCAGATACGACGTTTTAGCCCAACACAAAAGCCGAAAAGAAAGCGATAGAAATAAGTCAGTGACATAAACTATTTAAGTTTTATCAATATTTAACATACTACAAATACGACGTTTTGGCTCAACATAACCACAGAGGGTAAAAAATCAGTACGTAAAACAGTTAAATCTTTATTTATCAACATTTCACATACTTCAGATACTATGTTTTAACCCAGCACAGCAGCCTAGAAAAAAGCGAGGGTAAATCTTCAGTCCCTGAACCAATTACAGCTATTTCAACTTTTGACATATTTCAGATACAATGTTTTAGTCCACATAACCACCAAAAACAAAACAAAGGGAAAAAGCCAGTAGGGCCTACCAAAATATTAACAATTCACATACTTCAGATACGACGTTCTAGCCCCACACCACCGCCACAGAACAAAGCGATAGAAACAGTCAGTACGTTAAATAATTAAAGAAAGCTATTTCAACTTCTGATATACTTCAGAGACGATGTTTAAGCTCAATATAACCAGTGAGTCTAAAGCCAGAATTAAAAGTCAGTAGGTTTACCTAAGCCAGTTATAGCTTTATCAACTTTTGACATACTTCAGATACGCTGCTTTAGCCCAATATATCCAGTGAAAATTGAACGAGGGGAAAAAAAAGTCAGTTAAAGCATTATCAATTTTCAACATACTTCAGATAAGATGTTTTAGCCCGTCATAACTACCGAGATGAAAGCGATAGAAAAACGTCCGTACCAAAACATTAACTTTTGACATATTCCAGATACGCCGTTTTAGCCCCGACCCCACCGCTGAGAAAAAAAGCAAGTTCCTAAATTCAGTTCCAAAACATCAACATTTGACATGCTTCAGATACGACATTCTAGCCCCACACCAGCGCCGAGAAGAAAGCGATAAAAAAAAAAAAAAAGAAGTCAGTATGTTAGACTGTTAAACACTGCTAACTTTAGCTTCTGGATCGATACAGCAATTGAGGCGAAATTATGGCTGGTGAATTATACTGAAATTAAAGCTGTCGTTCAAACACCCGAGTCTAAAGTCGTTTTTATCGAACTCCCAGCAATACGGTTTCTTTTAACTTTGAGTTTTGACTGTAACTTAAATACTTAATCACTGCGCGCTGGGACCGTTTGTTGGCGGGGCAGAAACAGAGGCATTTCGCAAGGAGGGGGAAGGGGGGAGCTACATGCATTGCTCGTCCGAAGAAATGGTCCGGGGAAATTTTATATTCAATAAAGACTTTCAAAGGAGCGGCATTTTAAACGATGGATACTGAAATTGTGGACGCATGCGTTTGGAGTTTGAGTTTGGAGAAACAACGTAGATACATCTCTGAACAATTTAGTATTCGTTGAAGAACTGGAAATATTCCACGAAGAATGTAGTTAGGGGCGTTTAGCCTAATTACAAAGCCAAATAAAGCAAATACTGAGTTGAGTTCTCTGTAAAATACTCCGCGTTTGACAAATCTGACAAGGAGGGCCCCCGGGGCGGGGGGAGGTCTACGCCCCCTGTATTCAGATAAGACTGAAGGCAAAGACGGAAGTTATAAGATTTGTTGACTATGATTTATAATATGCGAAGTGTTTGTCTAGCGGCTGTGGGTAAGTTATGGCCGTTGTAGTAGTGGGTGTAGTATACACGGGGGCGGGGGGGGGGGGGGGAGAGGGGGCAATGGTTGTGTACATTATGTTTGTTTAAGGGAGGGGCAGGGATGAGTGGCGAGGTGGGGGGGGGGGCTTGATTAGGACTGTGTACAGTGTTGGTCTGTAGGGAGAAGGGACAGGAGATGGTGTAAATTAATCTATGGAGATGAATGTAGTTGGAGAGAGGAGGGTATTAAAACTATTATGACCGAAGGGAAGGAGATCCGGGGGGGGGGGGGGTGTTTAGTCAATAGATATGCATATTTATTGTATGTAATAAGATGGGAGAAATGGGATCGTGCTGAAGAGGAGATTAGTGGAAGTTACATGGTTTTGTTGGTGCAGTTAGGATGTTTCTGTTGTGCAGATAGTAATTGTGATAATTGGGGATGGATGGATAGACGGATAGATGTGGATGGATGGATGGATGGACGGACAGATGTGGAAGGATGGTGGATGGATGGATAGATATGGGTGGGTGGGTGGGTGGATAGATGGATGGGTGGATAGATGGATGGATGAACGAATAGATGGATGGATGGATGGATGAATGGATGAACAGTCAGACGGACCGATGGATTGACGGACATATGGATGAAAAGACAGATTGAGTTATTTGTTAAACGGATGTTTTTTGACAGCGCACAGACCAGCGGGTATCAGGTGTAACATTTCTGGGTCAAGGTCTGCCGGGCACATCTCCCGTGACCATCATTTTTTCTTAACATGATAATTATCCTCGGCTGACCTAGAAAGGCTCAACTGTAATTATGTCATTAACGTCTATCACCTCGACTGGACGGGCACAGTTTTGTCAAAATTATAAGGAAAAACAAACAAGTTACCGCGACCTTGATCCTTGTTAATTCCAACGCCACTTTTTGCCCAACTGAGACATTCGACGTTAAACGTTTGCGGCTTTAGTATTATGATAAGGGGTTAGAATAAATCGGAACTGTGAAAAAGCTTGATAAGTGCCACAACGCATTTTAAACAAGTGTCAAAGTGTGCATTTGTTATACCTCTTCTACATACTAAAAGATTTCCAGTTATTTCACACGATGAAGATAGAACTAACAAGAACGTAGGTCACTATAGGTGCAGTTTTTAGTGCGTGAAGGACTGTTGGCTCAGTATTGGCCGATCGTTTTCCCGTCCATGGGAGAGAGAGAGAGAGAGAGAGAGAGAGAGAGAGAGAGAGAGAGAGAGAGAGAGCGAGCGAGAGAGAGAGAGAGAGAGAGAGAGAGAGATAAAGAGAGAAAAAAGTCCATCCAGACAGACAGTGACAGACTGAACGGACACATGGACATACAGATAGACAGAGAGACATACATACAGACAGACAGATAGAGATAAACGGACCGGTCTCAGGGACATACATACATACGTACAAACATACATAAATACGACAGACAGACAGACAGACAGACAGACAGACAGAGACATAGAGGATGGGAGAGAGAAAGAGAGAGAGAGGATGAAATCAGATTTATCCTTGGTAAATACCGGCATATGTATATCTATGTACACCTTTTGTTTTTCTCCATTCGTAGAATGGCAACTTTGCTTGCAATAACAATAATAATTACTAGTCATAAAGGCTGTTCCACTGATGAAAACAACGCTAGCCCGACACAATCTTCGCTAAAGGGTTTTACTTGGGTCAGCTCGTCTTACACAAGAAAGTGGGACATTGGACAGCCCCGGTCTAAAAATAGTGCACTTCGATCTAACCACGTGACGTAACTATCGATTACCAAACATGCTGTATTTATGGGCCGATATCTGAATATAATTTCTAACTCAATTCTCCTGACTCGCTCTCACTCATTTCTCTTCCATACCTCCCCCCCCCCCCCTTCTCCCCCTCTCTCTCTCTTTTCTCGCTCGCTCGCTCGCTCTCTCTCTCTCTCTCTCTCTCTCCCTTCTCTCTCTTCTCGCTCGCTGTCTCTCTTTCTCTCTATCTCCCCCTCTCCTTCTTTTCTCACTCCTGCGCTCTCCCTTTTCTCTCTCTTCTGTCTCTCTCTCTCTTCCTTTTCTCTCTCTGTCTGTCTCTCTCTCTCTCCCTTTTCTCTCTCTGTCTGTCTCTCTCTCTCCCTTTTCTCTCTCTGTCTGTCTCTCTCTCTCTCCCTTTTCTCTCTCTGTCTGTCTCTCTCTCTCTTTTTCTACCCACTTCTGTTTCTTTCTCAGTGTGTGTGTGTGTGTTTACGTGTGCGAGCATGTGTGTGTGAAACACTGATTAAATAAAACTGTAAAACCTACGTTCTCCCTTCAGCCATATATCAGAGTTATAAATATGTCTCATAACAAAGTAAAGAGAATTTGAAAACGTGTTTTGTGAATCTATGTACGATTTATCCATATATTTATAATATTATATACATTACAATAATGATAGCTGAGTCAAAATATTATAAAATGTAATTATTCCTTTTCAATATAATGGCATAAGAAAAACAGTACGTTGCTGTGCAATATCATTTTATTTTTTCTTTAAAAAAAAGTATACATATTAAAAAACAATGCACTTCAACAAACAAAAAAAAGTAAGAAATTACTGTACGTTGCTCTCAAGCCCTCCACCCTGTAAGCACTCTGCATGTAAATTATCCAATAACATAATTACTGTAAACAACATAGCCCTGGTTAATTTAATATCAATCAAAAGTCGCAACATTTCAAGCGCTTCACTGAACATGTTACGTATGTCCTTGTGAGTCTCGCAAAAACAACAACAATCTCGCAAGACATTAACAGCTTTGACCATCTGTACTCAAATGCTTGTGTCAAGAAATTTATATCCATCTTAAATGACAGTCACTATCCCATGTTTCATCAAATTTCTAGATCATCCAGTAGCGACAGAATAATACACATTAAATGAAACAGAGAAAGATACAGGACATGGTTTTTGCACGCCGCAATTCGCCTCAACAAGACGTCATAGACCATTTCAACTTCCGCGTTACGGTTGTTTGCGGGGAGCCGCACGGCTTCGAAAAGCACCGTGTAGGGCAAAAACCTCCACTTGCCTTGATGATGGCATCTGAATATGTGCACATTCAAAGCAAAGATGCATTTTTATGCCAGAACCAGCACGTAACCGTTTATACAGTTGGGTGCCCAACAAGAGGATGGCATCGTTTGACCGTTATCCACCGCTTCCGCCCTACAAGTGGGGCACGCCACCATTTTGTTTGCAAATCACGTGATATGGAGGACGGTAAATTAAAAGGGTCCAAATCGAGACGGAAGTTGAAAGGGTCTATATCCTGTGTCTCGAGTCATTAGGGTGGTCTGTTGTTGGAACCTCGTTAAATCTGGCAGTTGAGACTGTTGGCCAAAGTACTTTACACAGAAAGCTACAGCTAAGCACTGAACACAGCTCAGTATTTTCTCTATCTGGTTTTATAATAAGGACACGGTCCCCTAACAAACAGCTTGAATGGCAAGTTCAACGTGGTTCCAACAGCCAAGCGACGATATGCTCATGGCCATAGATAATGTACTTTAACCCTTGACAGATACGTGATTTTCATATCATTTACTATTGTCTCTTCTGTTGTTTGTTTATTTTTTACTTTTTTTTTTTCACGTCGTTAACACTGATATTAATGTTTGTTTTCTTTTATGCTCCAAGTTGTTTATGGAAAAACAAATTGCTCACAGCAGGTAAATGGAACCTGTAAATTAGAAATTCTTTCTCGCCAAGAGGCGAAATCTCAGATGACAGATGATTTTGTTTTGTGTTTTTGCATATCGTGTCCTTTTTTTTAAATTTAAAAGCTTGTGGTGTATAGTTGTCCAGTCGTATAAGGCCTAAATATGATGTACTTTAGAACCAACATTAGTAATAAAGAATGTTTTAAACTTGTTATGATGGTAATTTGACACTAGGTCAAGAGCTGACGTGTCATTTCTTAGTGAGAGAGAGCGGAGGGAGGGAGAAGAGGAGGGAAAAGGAGTGCGAAAGAGAGAGGGGGAGAGGCAGAGAGATCGATACAGAGAAAGACATAAACAGAAGGGGGAAGAAAGACAGAAGGAGAGACAGAGAGAGAGACAGAGAGAGAGAGAGACAGAGAGAGAGAGAGAGAGAGGGAAAGAAAAAGAAAAAGGGTTAAAAAGGGAGAGAGAGAGAGAAAGCTAGACGGGCGGAGGGGAGGGGGAGCCAGCAAGTCAGAGGGAGAAAGAGAAAATTGAGAAAGAGGGAGAGAAAGAGCGAGAGAGAACAGGGAGACAAAGGACACAGAGAGAGAGACAGACAGAAAAGAGAGAAAAAGAAATCGAGAGAGAGACGGAACAACAGAAAAAAATACAGAAGGAGAGGGAAAGTGAGAGAGATACAGAGAGAGGGAGAGAGAGAGAGAGAGAGAGAGAGAGAGAGAGAGAGAGAGAGAGGAGAGAGAGAGAGAGAGAGAGAGAGAGAAGGAGACAGACATAGAAAGAGGCACAGAGAAAGTGAGAGAGAGGCAGACAGAGATCGAGATAAAGAAAAGAAGAAAGAAAGTGAGAGAAATAACGATGGATTCCAGGATTAAAAACTCACTAAACCTCACATTACAGGACAGATTAGACCAGGTGCTGCAACAAAGCACAGTAAAAACAAAAACCATGAAAACCGAGCCGAAGCTTAAACATGCCTTGACCTCGCACTAGGAAACCAAGTCTAAAGATTTTCCCCGATAAAAGTATTGAAAATATTCATTTTAAGAAAGCGCCAAAACGTCCTAAGGCCAAAATCCACACTTTTAAGGAAAATGAAGTTTTGTGTGTTAGTGTGTGTGCGTGCGTGTGTGTGTGTGTGTGTGTCTGTTGGTTACTTAAATGTGAGTGTGCATGAGAAAACCCACAATAAGTCGACAGAGTTGATTTTGAGAAATACGGCTTTGAAGTGAAAATATGGGTCCGACACAAACTTCCAACTTGGCTCTTGTTTAGGGGACAGTGGCATGTTACAGGGTAAACTGTAGATGAGCAGTGAACACTACTCACTATGATCTCTATAACGGCTTAGTTATTAGACTACGGTCTCCTAACAGCAATCACTCCAATATTACTTGGTCAATTAGCTATTGCCACCTATAGGATATTAAATGCCGGCCTATTTTTCTTTAGACGATATCAGATTTGTTATGTTTGATTTCAGGCATCAGAAATTAAGACGTAGACCTGCATGCAATGTTCCACTGGAATTTTGAATAATAATTATTGTGTGTTCTGTGACGTCAGGTGAAACGAATTCATTGGGTTGTTCTGTGACGTCATTGGGTTTTTTTTTTATTTCCTCTTTCAATGCTGTTCTTGTTCTTGTTCCTGTTCTTATTCTTGTTTGCTGCTGTTGTCCTACTGACGCTGTTTGCTTTGTTTGACAGTGTATCGAGAACATCACGTTTCCCAAAACACGACATCGCTCGGACTTAGCATTCGATAAATGGACAACTCGGGTTGTACAGTTTGACGGTTCTGATTTAAGAATAACTGGGTAGCTACGAAAGAAATCTGCAGCCAGAAATTAGAAAGAAAAAAAAAAAACGATGTTTCAAATCGTCTCTATGCTGCAAGACTCCTGTAAGTGACATCTCGAAAATTTTACAGGAGAGCCAAAAAAAAACTGATTTTCTTTGGCTTATGTAATAGTGTAAAGACAATGAACTTGATGATTGCAATATCGTTATTTGTAAGAACTGAGCTACGAGCTTTTGACACAAGGTGCGCTATTGATTTTCAGACCCAAAGAATGAAAAAAGTGATTTTGGCCAAAAATGTTAGTTACAGGCGTCTTGCACCAAAGCGACGAAATTGTCTTCTTCAGTCTTCCGGTTCCAATTCATAAAAAAAAATGAAAAATAAAAAAAATCCTTTAATTCGATCAATGAAGAATTCGGATTATCCAGTACAGTGGATCTGATATTGAGAACAACTCGGTTACTAACAAAGAAATCTCCAGCCAGAAATTCGAAAGACAGAAAGAAAAAAAAAAAACCCACCCATAATTTCAAACTGTTTTCTTCGGTCTTCGAGTTGCGATTCAATGAAAAAAAAAAAAGCAGCTGTCTTCATTCCACGATTATCCTGTTTTATAACATTTAATGCATGGTGCACACTTTCAACAGCTTACAGTAAATAAAAAAGACACACGTTTCTCAACCATACTACAACCACAACTACAACAACATTAACACACAGGCAAAATAAAAACGTAAAAAGCAATAATCACATTAAACAAAAAGAGCAGTAACTAATCGCGATCTTGGTTCTTTGTTCGTTCTATCTCTATTTTCTGAAATACTTGAGAGCTTCTAGTATGTAAAAGAGGTGTATAAGAAATGCACAAGTTGACACTTGTTTAAAATGCGTTGTGGCACTTACCAACAAAGAGGTTATATGAATTGGAACCTCCATCTCTAAAGAGGAATTAACAAGAATAAAATACTGAGGCCTCCCGACAAAAACTACTTTCGTTAGCACTGGCCTTGACACCGTGTTTGCAATCGCTTGCCGTAAGAAAAGATGGCTGCCGGACTTTCTATTTGCGGACATGTGACGTGACCGAGTCTTACCTCTAGGTTTATTATAAACTCGTTGCTTACCAAGCTGTTTCACAGTTCCGATTAATTCCAAATTCCTTATCATAATACTAAAGCCGCAAACGTTTAGTGTCGAATTTCTCAGTTGTGCAAAAAGTGCAGTTGGGACAAACAAGAACCAAATGTAAACAAAACAAATGCACACAAATCTTACCTTTCAAATATATTAGAATATAATTCGCTCCTGTCACTGAATTCACCAACTAAATTGAGAGAATTAACAGTAGCCCACTGTCCTTCTCAAGTTTTGTTAACCCTTTGGAAGCTGTGGTGTTGATATCAATAGAGTTATCCTGGACTTATTTATCCTCTTCTCTCACTCTGGGTTTGTCTTTCTCTCTGATACCTCTACGTGCTCCGTCCATCCGCACGGTTCTTTCTCTCTCCTTTCCTCTCCACCGTTATGCACTTCCTTTCTGGAGTGTCAGCCGTGAATTCTGTAGAAATAGAAATAATAATCTTGTTATCTTAGTATTAAAAAAAATAGTGGCGGGAGTAATTCATTGTGGTGCGATTTTGACTTTTTTTTTGCTCGACCATACAGCCTAAATGACAGTTTCAAAAATTATAAAATTAATTTTCTTAAGTGTCAACTAATCCAGTCCAATCGCTTTTGTATCGACCGATTGTGTTGATTTGAGTTTCAGGTATTTTTAAATATAAAGTTGTAAAAATGTACAATACAATGGGTTTTGTTTTGGCTCCCTGTAGTAAGTCCATCGCACCGGAAATGATGTATTAATACGCGTTCAATTCCGTGCGCACAATTTCCCTACCACAATTGAGTGCATAGTGCTCTGGAGCGCATGAAATCTTTAGTAAGACTGTAGATTATGGGAAGCTTTGTAGACACAAAAGAGAGAGAGAGAGATAGAACGGTGGGTTCACAGGTTTATCCCAGGTAAAGCCGGGAACTTCATCTAGTAAAAAAAAGAAAAAATAGTGGAGGGAGTAATTCATTGTGGTGCAAATTTGGCCCTTTTTTCGCTCGGCGCTACAGCCTAAATGACAGTTTCAAAAATTATAAAGTTAATTTTCCTAAGTGTCAATTAATCCAGCCCAATCGCTTTTGTATCGACCGATTGTCTTGATTCAAGTCTCAGGTATTTTTAAATACAAAGTTGTAAAAATGTAAAATACAATGATCTTTGTTTTGGGTCCCTGTAGACAGCCCAACAGCAACGATATTAATACGCGTTCAGTTCGGTGCTCGCAATTTCCCCACAAGAACTGAGTGCGCAGGGTGGGCATGAAATTTGTAGTAAGAGTGTAGAATACTTGAATCTTTCTAGACCAAAAAGAGAGAAAGAGAGAGGAAGGCGGGTTTATCCCGGATAATGCCGGGTACCTTTATCTAGTAATATTAATAATAATATTCACAATATATGCATTGAGATCCCCTGAGTTGGGTGGTGCACCAGGTGACATCAGAACTCAAGCCATGACGTCACCATCAAACATACCGGCGGATCAAAGTCGGTTCTTGCGCACCTAGACATAGAGCCTGCCATGCCATTCACAGAGAGACGGACACCGGGGCAGTACGTTCACGTAAGAACATGGGCATACAAAAAGACATCAAATCACGATCTCGGTTCTTGTTCGTTCCAACTCCGCTTTTTGCACAGCTGAGAAATTGGACGCTAAACGTCAGCGGCTTTAGTATTATGTTAGGGGACCGTAGTGTTTTACACAATAAGCTATAGATGAGCAGTGAACACAAGTCAGTATTTCTCTACTCGGCTTTGTAATTAGGCCAAGGTCAACAGCAACAGCCATTATGATAAAGAGTTAGAAAAAATCGAAACTGGAAAACAGCTTGATAAGTGCCACAACGCATTTTAAACAGGTGTCAAAGTGTGCATTTGTTATACCTCTCCTACATACTAAAACATCTCCAGTTTTTCAGAGAATGTAGATAGAACAAAACAAGAACCCAGCCCGCGATATATGGCCTTGTAACCGCAGGTGTTTGAATACTCGGCCGAGAACATTCCAACCTTCATCCTCTTTTTATCTATTCAAACAATGAACACACAATACAACAAAGAATTGCCATGTGACATGTCAGCTATTCTTTCTAGATCAACGCATGAATAGACTTTGTACTATCCAAACTAGGTCACGAACCCGTGACAACTCCAGGTAAGCTGAAGACAATGTCGTTAATGGACAAATAAGCGGAAACTTCAAAACGTGTACATATCCACGACTTTAAATATTCAACGAACAAATTGAGACTGTTTTGAAGTACCGGTACTAGGTTTTTCCATTGACCTTTCTACGAAAATGTGCCTTCGGCTGTGTGTTTAAACTCTTGGCTGCCGGTTCAAGCAACAACATAATACCCAGCCAGCATGCTTACGTCATATCTGGAGAAGGTTCGTATAGAGTTTAAATATGTATGGTTGGCAGGATCACTGACAGAGGGTGACACAGTAGCCCAGAGGCAAGGCGCTTGCCTCTCATGCCAAAGAGACCAGTTGGAATCCCGGTCGATGCAGGCATGTTGCACGTGTTGGAAGTTTTTCTCATACTTTCCCGTCCCTGATCCTGTGGTAGGTAGAATCGAGCACCTAGTCTTCTCGGATGAGGACGAAAAATTCGGAGGGTCCGTGTGTACGTTGCGCACGTTAAAGATACCTTGGCAGAAGGAAATTGAAAAGAACAGGCCGTACAAGGCCACTGCCCGGGCAAAATTCTAAAAAAAACGAATTCCTACCATAACAAGAAAAATAAAAATAAAATAGACACAAGAAACTTGAGGTGTAAATGCCAAGGGCAACGAACCTCCTAAAATAAAGACCTGAACACAAGATCACCGTGAGGGCGGATTTCCTATATCAAACCGACGTCGGCACTGTGCCATGGCTAACGAATCTACATAGGAACAATATCACCCTTCTGCACAAACTTGGCGTCAAATCTACGCGTCCGCTTTCCGTACCGCTAGGTTTTGAGTTCGAGTTTGGCTTTTACGGCACGTCAGCACAATAACGACCACTCTGTGCCCATCGTGGTCTATTTGGGTACGTCATGTTTCGTATTGAGAGCTCCTAAATTCCACAAATAAAATTAAACATTGTTAAAATTCTCAAAAGTTGTTTAGTATGAATCACAGACTAATAAATTAACCAGACTGGATGATCCCATTGCGTGACGTCACAAAACAGCGAAAGGTCATGAACCATCCGCCATATTAGGTTTAAGGTAGCGACCGACGCTTCAGCATAGCTACAAATTTGAATGACACCATTTTGACGCGCCGACTGAACGCGGAAGTTTGGTTCCGCACCAAGAAATTAATACATGTACAACCAATCTTGACAAATGAAAAGAAATTTCTACTGCAGATAGAACTAGAATCGGAATTTCCCGAGCGGCGGCCATGTTGGTTATACAGTCGTCGCTCGGGAAATTCCGTAAAAAACGACACAGCCCGAAGCTCGTGTTTCCAGTCTGGTTAATTTATTAGTCTGTGGTATGAATCTGATAAGAGTTTTGTAAATGAGTATAAACGTTTTTAAATCAAGTTGCAGATCTTGGCCTCTTTCAGAAGGACGGGGTTGTTGGTTGGGTATTAACTCTTACCAGTTGAGGCTAATTTCGGCACAATGCTATTGCTAACGGAAGTCAATCCCTGGCCCTGTTATAGAACCTGCAAAAATGTGCACAGTTGCGAATGGCAAATTCTTTACTTAGGAAAACGTCAACATTTGTGGATTTACAAATTACAAATACAGAAATACAAATGAATTTACAATCAAATGATAATTTGCGAGGTTGAAGAGAACAGCGTATTTTCTGAAGGACTGACTCTCTGAGGAACTTAGAAAATTTTTACAATTTTGTCTCAAAAGCTTAAAATAACTTTGAATAAAGAAATCTAAATTGTTTGCCCTGCATAGCAGATCAACAATTATGACAATGTATTGCATTTAAGAGGGGAAAAAAAAATCTCTCAAGCATGCTGACACAATTTCTACAAAATTTTTTATATTTACATATTTATTTACTTATTTTTGTATCAATATATTCATTCATCCATTCATATATTTATTTATTTACCTATTTATTTGTTTATTTTTGTCTTTTGTATTTTTGTTCCCTTATCTGAGCATTAAACGAGATTTGAAATCCTAACCACATCTTGTTTTGTTGCTGTTTTTTTTCCCCCTCAGTTATCAAGACGAGATGCCTCAGAAGACTTCTTGGCATCTCATACACGGACCACATCACCAACGAAGAAGTCCGACAAACCATCACCCGACAAATAAGGCACTATGAAGACCTGCTAACCACAGTCAAGAAAAGGAAGCTCAGATGGTATGGTCATGTGACAAGATCAGATGGGCTCTCTAAGAAGACAATGCTACAAGGAACAGTGCAGGGGAAGAGAAGGCGAGGCAGACCGAGGAAGAAATGGGCAGACAACATTGCGGAATGGACCAAGATGAGCTTTTCCCGCAACCCAGACACTCGCCCACAACCGCCACAAATGGAGCCAGCTGGTGCAGCGTTCGTCACTACAGCGCCCCTACGACCCCGGCTGGTTATGGGATCAGTGACCAGTGACCAGTTATCAAAGCAACATGCCGCTTTGTTTAAATATTTCAATTAATGTTTATGTTGTTGTTTTTTAAGTTGAATCTCTGTGTGGAACAGACACATTAATTATGACGAAGGAAGGCTGTTCCAAAAGAGAAATTGGGAGGAGTACCGTATGAGCTAACTTTTGTCGAGTATATATTTCATGTTCTGGGTGTTAATCCCCAATCAGAGCATTTACTATAAAGACATCCATCTAGAGGACTAATCGCCAGAGGGGCGACCCACCGCACACGAACGCTCCTAAAGTCGCCTCCATTAAGTATCTCTATGATGTAACTCGAGAAATGTGTTAATAAATAACATATTTTTGTGAATAAACCACGTTATTTTATTGTGGTCGGCGAAACTTAGATTAAACTGGAGTTTCTTCAAACAAGGGATTTTTTAAAAATCTCGTCATAATCGAATTTGTTTTATTGTTTTTTTTAATTGAACAGCTGTGCCTACGATCACATTAAAGATTTCCATCCACCGGTTCAATTTGATACGCCACCTCTGTGAGTGGCTCTGTGCTGGCAAGTGAGACATGTGTTGTGTTGACACGATCAATAACACAACAAACAAATCAATGATCACTGCACTACACACCTCCTCGCCCCCCCCAGGGCACAGGGTCAGGACATGCTCTCGCGGACCCTCGCACGCGCTCGCAGTCGCCATGCAATACACGGGCAGAACACCCAGTACACGCGCACTTTCTGCACCTTCAACTTTGCGAAATCAAGTAACGGCACATGATTAAATTTGACCGGAACAAAAGTTCGTTCCAAGCTTTTATTTTCCGAGAAAACAAACAAGCAAATAAAAGTGAATGTCTGGGCATTATTTTGAATTCGATTTAGATCAAAGAAAATGAAGAAAAAAAAAAAAGGAGGCGTGGTCGATGTGTGTGTGGGGGGGGGGGGGGGGGAGGCAGGAAGCCTGAAGCAATTAACGTTTGTTTCCAGATTTAGTGCCAAAATTGAACAGATTGAACAGATTGAACATTTAAAGTGTACAATGGCGAAAATATCATTTTTACATTTATGTCACAGGTGTGAACATAATAGCCCAGCGTTCTACATTACCGAAGTATTCAAGTTACCGGTATATAAAAACTATTCTGACTGTTAATGGAATTTCTGTGACGTGTTTTAGTAAATGGCGTGTAACTAAGTGTGTCAATGCGATAGTGCACATTATGTAAGCTGAGTTGTGTCTGTATTCATGTATGCATATAAGTGTGGATTATTATTTTGTTTTCCCCCCCTTAAAACGCCTTGAGACGTCAGCAAAAGTGCGCTATACGAATCTGCTTTATTATTCATAATTATCAATTACTGAATTTATTTGTTCCACGGTGTTTACGCTCTTCAGCTGATATAACAAAATTGAGAGTTTCAACTATGTCACCCTGATCACTCGGTTTACGACCATTTTCTTTTTGTGGCCCGAAGACCTGGAATTCGCTGGCTCAAAACGTAAGAGGTGACTATAAAATAGGAACATTTTCGAGCATCATCTTAAAACACACCTTTTCAATTGATGGAATGCAACCATGTCTGTTTTTGACCATTGACAAGTATTTTGGTGTGTTCTTTGTACCGGTGAATTGAATTTTAGTGGCAGAATGACTGTAAAGCACTTAGAGCTTGTATAACGGGACAAAGCTTTATATAAATGTTATTTATGATTATGTATAATTAGTGCATTCACTAGACGAAATTCCCGGTGTGCACTGAATCTTGTAATAATTGTGAATGCTGAATATTTGCCCCTGTATTCTGTCCTTTGTAAAATCCAGAGTTCACACAACTGAACCATTTAAACACGTGTTCAGATAAACGGGTTTCACACTTGTATTGTTAATGCTATTTCACACTTCGGTGTCAGGCCCCCAGACACACACTCTTTTCGTCCGAACATCTCCCAACCGATTGTAAAATAGGGTTAAAGTTCAATAGCATCAGTACAAAGTTGTCTATTTACGATACAATCAACACTGATAGCCAAGTTACACAAATGTTCTATTCTCGTTTCCTATGAATGGATTTCATGCCAGTGATTATAAAAATAAACAGAAAAACATTCCTTTGATGTTTGCTTCTCTGTAATGAATATGTTCAAGTGACTTTCATTCATTTCTGGGTTTCTGACTTGCTTCACATTTTATTTGCCGTATCGCTGGAAACCGCTGGTGCCGATTTTTCTCATACAGTGACCAAAACTTATTAAAGTAACTATGATTTCTAAAATTTCAATCAGTTATGTTTCATGTGTCCAAATATGATTTTATTTCAGTAATAAATAACAGAAACATAAAAATAATTATAACGCATATATTTTTCAAAATGAGGCAATCAAGAGTTGGTGGAAAACAGGCGCAATTTTTAACCCCTGAAAGTTGGTAGATTAAATGTTGACCTTGCTAGTGTCCAGACATACATTGCCTTTTCCAAAATTTATCAAACCTGATTTTAAATGATAAGGAAAGCATGCAAAAATATACAATTATGTCGGTCAGGACAATGTTGTTGTTGTTTTTTTTTGGATAAAATAGGCCGAATTAGAACAAGTTCCAAAAATATAGAATAGAGGACATTTCATCGCTTCAATTTGAGTTCGAGTTTGGGTTCAAATGCGCGTCGGGGCGATAACGCCCATTGCGACTTTCACGGTTCTTTGCATTTGAGCACAAGTGCAAATGTCGCGGATTACTTTGTATGCAGATAAGAAAGTTTGACAGAGTGGCGTATTAAATGGTTGAAAATTCTGTTGGAAAAAGGACGAAAAGCGGTAAGAAATGAAAAAGGAAAAAAACAATCCCATTTGTATCATGTTACATCTGGGTCAGCATTTTCAAACAAGGCAACGAACAAAAAACAAAAAGCTGGATAAACGAAAAATTCTCTGACTACAATTATAATCCTCAAAATACGATATGAATTTAATAAATGAAAACGTTGAACGGAAATAATTCATACGGGTAGTTCCATGGCAAGAGATGGGGGAAAATATTAACCACATATTCTGAATATATTTCAAAATACTTCTCAGGCAGCCAGGTGACAGGTGTTGGGGAATATTAATTCAAATACTTTATCAGAAGATGAAATATTCAGAGAGAGTTTATATAAAATTCATTTTTCATTGTGACGGTCTGAAAAACGAGTGACATTTTGGGCGGAATGACTCAAGTGTAAATGACTGAACATATAAACATTTACATTAAAAAACAAAACCGGAGAGATTTTTAACCCTTTCGATACTGATATTTGTGGAGTTGAGATTTTTCGTTGCAAAAGGCTTCTGAACCACTCAACACCCAGACTTCAAATTTTATATGGTGCATCAGAATGGATGTAAGGGTGCACAGTTTTTAATAGAAGTCTCAAATCGGTGTAGTTTTTTTTCATTGGAAATTTATTGTTTCCCCAATTTTCACTAGGCTCATTGAAATGCTGTAGGTTTTTATGACATTATCATTTCCTGAAACTTTTCGGTGGGCACCACTGCACACTGTGTACTGTCTTATCGCTGAGTTTTGGGGATGACCCTACGCATCTCGGCTTTTGTTCTTATTCCTTTCGGTCTGAAGTGGTGTCCTTTGTTGTAGCATCTCTCTTATAAGCTATCTATGCAGCATTTAATGCCTTTCTTAGTTCACATGCGTCTTAAGTTTTACACACACACACACACACAAAAACTACAAAAACCTGTTCATCGAACGGGTACTCAGCTAGTAACTGTTAACTCTTTACTGCTCCATCAGTTTCAAGTTTTGGTTCTCTATGACTGGTCTTTAAATACAGATTAACATCCTAAGTTACATTCATATTTGCCATTGAAAATAATTGAAATAAATGGATCTCAGTATAAACTGGATTTGAGAAAATGTAGCTTTCACAGTGCCAGTAGTCAAAGGGTTAACAAGACGTGCCTGCCGCTCCTACAGCTCGGGTTTGCTTGAACATTTGAAGGCGCTTTCCTCTTGACCCGCGAAGGGTTCGTTTTCAGAGCTGGAGACACGAAAAAGAGAACTATCTTTTTAAGTTTCCTTTGTATCCTTGATTTCGCCTTTAGTCCGTTTTCACGCAAACGCATGCACCCGTCACGTCTTCAGTTATCACTGATCGTGAACGTGCTGTTATGTGGTAAAATGAAGAAAACTATCTCGTGAAGAGAAAAAAAACCCTACTATGGCCCATCTGGATCTAGTTCGTTAAATTTGTAGATGATAATTATTACATAGTAAAGCTCTGCTGAAATCTGTCGGTCTTTTACCGCGCGTTGAACGGGCGAATTACTACTCAAGACTAGTTGCTTAACCTTCTAGTGGCCAGACATAAAGTGCCTGGTCCAAAAAGTTTTGAAAACCTACAGAATTTATCTAAAATGAATGAAAAGAAAGAAAGAAAGAAAGAAAGAATTAATTAATGAAAGAAAGAGAGAAAGAAAGAATGAATGAATGACTGAAAGAGAGAAAGACTGAATGGATGAATGAAAGAGGCAAAGAAATAATCAAGTGAAATAATTCACTGAGAAATTAGAAACTCAAAAATGTAGAGCTTTAGGCACCTGGTGGAGTATTCCAAATATGATGTCCTGGGCACTATAGGGTTAAGGAATATTTTACAGTGTGTCAACATTGAAAGGATTGCTGGGAAATCAAAAGTACATTCTGCATACTGCTGACAAGCCCTGGTTCCTTACGTCAACACTACCGCCAACACCCTCGCGGTCATTGTCATAGCGGGTTCAGTCTATTTTTCTTTTGCTTCAGCCTTCCATGAATGTCAGGTCACGGTAACCTTCACGCTTCTGCAGTTTAGAGCCAGGTTCCAGCCTGACCCCCCCCCCCTCCCCCCCGGCCGACCTCTCTTGCTGGTCGACTGGCAAGACGGAGCCTTTTGAGACACCCCTGTCCAAACACGATCCTTGCAGATACGACATGCCTTTTGTTAAGTATTTCAAGGGGTATTTGTCATATTGCTGTATGTGACATTTTGCCGATTTTGAGGTTTTGTCATGGAAATGGTTCTCTCACGCCTAATTTCATGATGTATAAGTGTCATTCCAATCGGTTGAAAACTTTTCGAGATAAGTCTTTGTGACGTACTGTTTTATGCGTTTTAGCCCTTTTACAGACCGAACTTCAATCCTTATTTTCTCGAAAAGGCAAAAAATACACATACAACAGTTTATTATGGCAAATACCCGACGATCTGATAAATGCAGGTTCTTCAGCAACTGTATTTCAATTCAGGTTTCTATGTAACGCCAACTCTTTATAATCCAGCAGGGTTCAGTGACTAGAACTATCCTGAAGTTACCTTATGAATACTTGGGTTATCTATTAAGACGAGGGAAAAATATGAACTTGCATGTAGATTGTAATTGGAAATGTCTATAAATAATCAAGGTAGGCCGACAGGTAAGCTGTCATGTGGGTAGGTAGACGAGTGGGTCGGTTGGTCGGTAGGTAGGTAAGATGATCTGTGTGTTTAGGTCTTTATTTTAGGAGGTTCGCTGCCGTTGGCATTTTACACCTCACTTGTCTTGAAATTATTTTTCTTGTTGTGCTAGGTATTCGTTATAAAAAATTTAGAATTTCGCCCGGGCAACGGCCTGTTCGGCCTGTTTTTTTTCGATTTCAAACTGCCAAGGTATCTTTAGCGCGCGCATTGTGCACGCGGGCCTTCCGAATTTTTCGTCCTTGTCCGAGAAGACTTGGTGCCCGATCCTACCTACCATAGTATCAGGGACAAGAAAATATAAGAAAAGTCCCGAAATTCCACTATGCCTGCACCGACCGGGATTCGAACAAGATGCCTTCGGCATGAGAGGCCAGCACCTTGCCCCTAGGCCACCGTGTCCCATAGTAAGGTAGCCTAATCTAGCATTATTTATTTATTTATTTATTTATTTTTTTTTTATTCTTATGATTTATTTATTTATTACGTCATTCATTTATTAATGTATTCATTTTTAAAAAATCCATGTTCATGTTCTTAATTTACTGATTTGTTGATTTTTTGAATTATCAATTTATTTATTTGTTTATTGATTGATTTATTATTTATTATTTATAATTTATTATTTATTTATATTTTCTCATATTTTATTTATTTATCTATTTATATACCTGTGTACGGTACTTTTCTATTTAAGTATTTACTTGTGAGGAATATCATTAATGTGATGATTTCATGTTTTCTAGTAGGAAATTATTAGCCTCACATCCAGAATACACAATATTGTGTGCTTACTATTGACAACTCTTCAAAATGATTATTCGGCATACGTTTTGATACAAGACCTTGGCTCGGCGGCCTATGTATAGATCTAGTGGAAAAGCATAGACAAGAAGGGAAAGAAAAAAACCCACCTGAAAGGAAATCTTCAAATTTTAATACGCCAACATGAAATGATCTCGGTCAAGCCCCAGTTGCCTTTCCCGCCTATCTACACAGGCGAACCGGTTAATGATATCTCTCCGTAGAGTACACGCTTTTTGCACGCAGGTGAAATAATTATGCCAACACCTTGACATTTTTCAGGAGATAGCGTCTTTGAATGCGCATGAAACTCGATTAGGAAAAAAATGTTGAAAATAAAAAGATAAACAGATCAAAAGCCAAAAATTATTATAAAATGGTTTCAGCGCGGAGCTGAACAAGTTTTTCTGTTTAAAAAAAAAAAATGTGTATTTGTTATTTGATTGGCTAACGGGGCGCGCGCGCCATTGTGTGTAATGCTTGGCTTTAAATGTGTAAAAATTACTCAATGGCGCTTGCCGCGAGGAAATTGGAGTAAAAAAAAAAAAAAAATCAAAACAAACCAGAACGCAGAACAAGAACAAGAACAGAGACGCCACTGGGGGAAAAAAAAAGGAAAAATTTTGAAAAATATAAACGATTCTGGCTTTGATAAATTAATGCGTTGGCGTGTTTTGAATCTCATTTCGTCTTCCGTTTCAGTTGACAGCATAAGTGACGCTTTGTCCGTCTTGAATCTCAGCTTACAATTACAGTTACGCAAACAAAAGGCTGTCACTAAGGGCGCGTAGTAATTTACATTATAAGCCAGTGCTGAACAGTGAATACACGACTCAATATCATTTTTCTTTACTCGACTTTGTAAATAGTCCGTGCGTCCCTGACAACATTCCAAACAAAACCTGTTTCAGGTCGACGAGTGTATGGTGACTTAGAAAATGAAACAATTTCCACAAGCCGGCTCTTGTTGTTATGGAACCGTGATATAATTACATAGTAAACTATAGATGAGCAGTGAACACAGCCCTGTATTTTGTCTATTTGGCTTTGTAATTACACCACGGTCCCCTAACAAAAAAACACTTTCCGGACTTTTCAACTCCACCCTTTCCCCTTTTCTCTCCCCTTCTCGCTGTTTTTTTTTTGTCTTCGTGACGCAAGTTAAACTAAAATAAATGAAATTTTGCCGGTGTTTTTGACTAACAATAATTAACGATTTTTTAAATACATTTTCTCGAGAGTTGACCAGTGCAAGTTATAGGTCAATGGACACAAATTTAAAATCTATGTCACATCTAGACAACAGCTCACTTTAACTTAAAGACCCTGCGCGTACGAGTCGATTTGGATCGGCCGACCATTTATTTGTAATATAAAATATAATATATCACTAAAGGGGTTTGTCGTGATTTATTTTCATAGATTTACATTTTATTTGACTAGTTTAACAAAGACTTATCTGCCTCGTACGTTTTGGATAAGGCTCTCAAAGTCTTTAATTTTGGGACTTACATGGTCAAAATGGTGTGAAGAACATCCATATTCTTACAGTATCTTATTTTTTGTGCGACTGCTTTTCAGAATGGTCATGCTTTCCATAATTATAGGGGACACTAAGCATTAAAGGGTATAAGGAAAAAAAAATGTGAAAAAAAATCGAATGATTACTTTCTTTCATTTCAGTGTAACATAGGACTAAAATTCCTGAAGAGAAAATATTTCACAATTTTTAAAATTTTAATTAATTATTTTTTATTGGACACTTTTTACATTTATTAATTAAAAGTATATCATCACGACACAGAACCAATGTATAGTTTATCCGATTATGTAATAAATCAACCATTTCAATGTAATTTTTTTTTTTTAAGCTTAATTCTGCATGAGTTAAAACAACAAACAAACCAAAAAAAAAATACTCACTTTCGGTCGATGACGGGTATTAACGAACTGATAGCTCATCTCAGCTCAGTGTTTTAAATATGAAGATAAATTTAAATATTGCCAGAATTCAAGATTGGCGGCAACTACAGGTAAATACTTACTAAATAGCGTTAGTTAAACCAGAAATCCGAAACATTATTTGAAATTGCTGATACACGGGACCTGTTTAGTTTTGTGGAAGACGGTAAAAGATTTTGTTCAAAGTCACAAGATGGTTTTGCGATGAAAAACGCAAAAAGAGTAATAATAATATCTCTCTCTCTCTCTCTCTCTCTCTCTCTCTCTCTCTCTCTCTCTCTCTCTCTCTATCCATCTTTCTGTCCTCAGAAAGTGCAGTTACAAAACACGACACATCGCGCGCCTTTTACCCCGCAATGAAAACAAAAAGCCGGTATTAATTTTATGTAAACATTTCCGCCCGTTGGCATAATTATTAATTACGTCTAATCACGTTTCGCATCTCTTTTTTTTTTTTTTTAATTAACGCGGAGCGTTTTATACAAAGTTATAATCTGGCAGCTTAAGAAAACAATGGCTCATTTTTCTTTTAAAAAAATTAAAGCTATTTAATCAATATTGTGACATAGCCAATTTCACTTTCTGGCCGGGATTCATGCACTCGACAAGGTAAATCAGTATTTTTCGGACAATGATATCAAAAGGCTGTTGCCAGTGTAGTTTTGTACAGAATATTATAAAAACCACAGAAAAACTGTGGGGGTCACTTCGAGCCTTCACACATTGGCTGTGCATGTGCTGTTGTCCAAGCAAGAACTCACAGTTAAGTAGAAATATTCTGTTGAAGTTCTATACATTTTGTATTCAAATCTTTGATTGTTCGATTGTTTTATCTGTTCAATTTTCCATTTTTTTTTTTGTTCTCTGTTGTTGTTTTATCGTTCCCCCCCCCCCCCTTGAAAAAAAAGTCTGTTGCCGAAATATCGGCTATTTTCTGTTTTCTCTTTCAGTTTGTGTTTTCATTGTATCGTTTGGGTGTTATTTCTTACGCGCAGCCCTGCTGCATACAACATTTTTTTTTGTGCCAAATTTTGACTTAGTTCTGAACAGGATTCGGTACACAATTGCGAGTGTGCATGGGAAAACCCGGCATAACTCGGCAACATGACATTTTGAGTTCTGTACATACAATAAAAGACAAGACATTTCTGATAAATTGAAGTCAGTGACCCCCCTAAAACAAGATTTTGAGAAAACGGCATTTAATCCTAAAAGTGGCAATACCTAATTGACCAAGTAATATTGGAGTGATTGTTGTTAGGAGACCGTAGTCTAATAACTAAGCCGTTATAGAGATCATAGTGAGTAGTGTTCACTGCTCGTCTACAGTTTACCCTGTAACATGCCACGGTCCCCTAAACAACAGCCAAGTTGGAAGTTTGTGGCGGACCCATATGTGAGTGTGCATGAGAAAACCCGGTATAAGTCGGCAACATGACATTTTGAGTTCTGTACATATAATAAAAGACAAGACATTTCTGATAAATTGAAGACAATCACCCCCCTAAAACAAGATTTTGAGAAAACGGCATTTAATCGTATTAGTGGCCATAGCTAATTGACCAAGTAATATTGGAGTGATTGCTGTTAGGAGACCGTAGTCTAATAACTAAGCAGTTATAGAGATCATAGTGAGTAGTGTTCACTGCTCATCTACAGTTTACCCTGTAACATGCCACGGTCCCCTAGCAACAGCCGAGTCGGAAGTTTTTGGATCTTGTTAGGAGGCCGTAGTCTAATTACAAAGCCGTTATAGAGATCATAGTGAGGAGTGTTCACTGCTCGTCTACAGTTTACCCTGTAACATGCCACGGTCCCCTAAACAACAGCCAAGTTGGAAGTTTGTGTCGGACCCATATTTTCACTTCAAAGCCGTTTTTCTCAAAATCAGTTCTGCCGACTTATACCGGGCTTTCTCATGCACACCCACATATTTTCACTTCAAAGCCGTTTCTCTCAAAATCAGCTCTGCCGACTTATTGTGGGTTTTCTCATGCACACTCACATATTGTTCTCGGAGATGAATACAGCAGTCAGCAACATCAACATTATGTACTTGTATTGAAAGTGGTTACTGTCATGAGCCCGAAGCCTTCTTATACAGCCGCATAGAGAAAAATACTGACTTGTATCAAATAGACTAGAATTGATAAGATGAGATAGCTAGTGCTTTTAGCGTGCACAAATTTCGCACCGCCACCTAGCGGCAAACGCGGGGAGGTCTTGAAAAATGCCGTATTTTACAAAGCCATATAGGGAAAATATTGAATTTAGTTCACTGTTCAGCTATCGCTATAGGCCTTGATTGACGTCAATTATTGTGGAATTATAGCCTCAATCGCGGTGGGAAAACTCTGGCAATTTTTTCTTTTTTATTTTTTAGTCTCAGTAATGCTGTCACAATTTTGCATCATAAATTTACCATTATATCAAGCATTCTTTTCATTATATGCTCCATGGGCCCCGCCCCTGATCACAGCGCAAGTTGTGTGCACGGTTTTTTTTTAGTGGTGCGAAGAAGACAGTGTCTCATCTTATCGTTTCTAGTATCTTTGCTTGTATTCACTTCTCATCTATAGCTTACTGTGAAAAATGTCACGCTCCACTAACAACAGCCCTGTGTAAAAACATGGTCTATTTTGAAATTGTTTCGTCGAATTTTATCGCCGCGGAAACTGATCACTGTTTTCAATTCTTAATTGAAATGGTCACACACCAGTCAGCAACGGTAGTTGTGTACCAGATTCAATACAGTCTTCCCTCAGACATGAAGATGAAGACACCAATTTGTAACAGATGTATTTAAAGTTGGCTATTTGTAATAATAATAATAGTTCGTCCATCAGGTATGATGATGACCTCAACAACACCAGAGGAATAAAGAACAGAAATTGTAGAGAATTTCAACACATGGACAATAAAGAGGACTAAAGGACACAGAGGACAGAATGGAAAGACTGTTCTTTCATGACTTATGGCTTCTCATGTGACTGATAAGTCCTATTTTTGCCCTGCAGACCCTTCCGCATAAATGACAAGAGTGCTCCGTTGGTTCAGTACCACTGGGCCTTTTCTTGCGCCGTTCTCTTTTTTTGATAGCCTGCTGGACTCTGTCAGCTTCCCATGCTTTGCTGCCTCTGGTAAGGGCCGCCCTCCAATTTGCACGATCAAGCGAGAGCTTTTCCCACTCACTCACATCAATGGCAAAGGCCTTCAGTGATTGCTTGAGAGTGTCTTTGTAACGTCTCTTTGGGGCCCCAACATTCCTCGTTCCATTGGAGAGCTCAGAGAAGAAGATTTGCTTAGGGAGTCTGGAGTCGGGCATTCTGACAACATGTCCTGCCCAACGTAGCTGAATTTTTTTCAGGTGGCAGAAGATGCTCAATTCCTTGGCACGATTGAGGACCTCAGTGTCTGGAATTTTATCCTGCCATTTGATCCTTAGGATCTTTCTAAGGCAGGCCAGATGAAAGTGATTTAGCTTTCTGGCATGCGATTGGTACACTGTCCAGGTTTCAGCCCCATAGAGTAGGGTGGGAAGGACCACAGCATTGTACACTTTCAGCTTAGTGTCTGTGCGAATGCCGGCGACATCCCATACTCTCTTTCGAAGCCTGCCAAATGCAGAGCTGGCTTTGCTGATTCTTGAGAGAATTTCAGTATCAACACGAGCCGCGGAAGACAGTGTACTGCCAAGATAGGTGAAGTTCTCCGACACCTTCAGAAGACTGTCATGGACTTTGATATTTGGGGTCACAGGATACTTGTCGTCTGGAGTAGGCTGATGGAGCACTTCCGTCTTCTTTGTGCTTATTGTGAGGCCAAAGTTGTCACAGGCACTAGAGAACTTATCAACACAGTTTTGCATGCTATCCTCATCGTGTGCCAGAAGTGCACAATCATCAGCAAATAGTAGGTCACAGACTTGAGTACTTTTGGTTTTGGTTTTTGCCTGAAGTCTCCTGAGGTTGAATAGACTGCCATCAGTTCGGTACTTGATGCTTACCCCTTGAGGAGGAGAGCTAAAGGCTTCTTGTAGCATTGCAGAGAACATGATGCTGAACAGAGTTGGGGCTAAGACACAACCCTGTTTTACCCCATTTGTGACAGCAAAGGGCTCTGAAACACTGCCGTTGCTTTTGACTGCAGCTTGCATGCCATCATGAAACTGGCGCACTATTGTGATGAATTCGGGTGGACACCCAAACTTCGCCAAGATTTTCCAGAGGCCTTCACGACACACTGTGTCAAATGCTTTTGTGAGGTCAACAAATGTGATATACAGCGCTTTATTTTGCTCCGTGCATTTTTCCTGAATCTCTCTGGCAGCAAAAATCATATCCGCCGTTCCCCTCTCTTTACGAAAGCCACATTGGCTCTCGGGAAGCAAGTCATTTGACGAGAGGTGATCAAGAAGGCGATTCAGAAGCATTCTTGCCAATATTTTGCCAGCAATTGAAAGTAGAGAGATTCCCCGATGGTTGTCACAGACTTGGCTGTCCCCTTTGTTTTTGTACAGATGGATGATTGAAGCATCTTTGAAGTCCTGTGGCAGCTTCCCTGCTTTCAACATATGATTGAACAACTCGGTCAACCTTTCAATAAGCTTTTCTCCACCGAAGGCATACACCTCAGCAGGAATTGAATCCACGCCTGGTGATTTGTTAAAGAACATCTGATTTGTGGCAGCTCGGGTCTCATTTGCTGTGAATGGCTTGGCAAGAGCTGCATTAATAGGAGTCTGAGGGAGGCTGTCAATGGACTCAGTATTTATATTTGATGGCCGATTTAGCACACCTCCGAAATGTTCTGCCCAACGCTGAATTATGGCATTCAATTCAACAATGCGTGTTGAACCATCTGACGCAAGAAGTGGCGTAATGCCAGAGCGGGATGGTCCAAACACAGCTCGGAGGCTCTCAAAGAACTTTCTAGTGTTGTTTGTGTCGGCATATTTCTGAGTTTCTCTTATTCGCTCTTCAAGCCAGTCATTTTTCATTTTCCTCAGCTTCTTCTGGAGTACACCCTTACATGCACGCAGTGCATCAGCTTTTGCTGTGGAAGAGGGGTCACTGCAGTGAGCTTGGATGAGACTATTTTTTTCTTTGATGAGCACTTTAATTTCATTATCATTATCATTGAACCAGTCCTGGTGCTTGCGGACAAGAAAACCAACTGTGCTGCTGGCACAAGAGTGTACAGTCGTATTTAGGTCAGTCCATCTCTGTTCAATGTTCTCAGGGTCAAAAGTCACGCAATCCAATTTTGAGGAGAGTTCTGATGAGAGCTCGCTCTGTTTCTCAGCTGAGCAGAGTTTTGAAACATTTAGGCGTTTAGGTGGCGCTTTCCCTTGAGGGCGTCTATTGCGCCTCAATGTTAGTCTGAGCTTGCAAACAATGAGTCTGTGGTCAGTTCCACACTCGGCACCACACATCGCCTTTGTTACAAGGACATCCTTTCTGTCAGTCTTCCTCACAATGACATAGTCTATGAGATGCCAATGCTTTGAGCGGGGATGCATCCATGACGTTCTGTTTCTCACGGGGAGACTAAAATTTGTGTTGGTAATGAACAGGCCAAATTCAGCGCACAAAGTAAGTAAGCGCAACCCATTGTTATTGCATGAACCAACTCCATGAGGGCCCAAAACATTTGGCCACGCTGAGATTTCGGAGCCAACCCTAGCATTGAAGTCCCCCAAGAGAATCAGCTTATCAGCTGCCGGGACAGAGCATATGACAGATTCTAGATCAGAATAGAACTTGTCTTTGGCTTCATCTGGGTTTATCATGGTGGGCGCATATGCGCTAATGAGGGTGGCTGACTGGCTTTTCCCAACTGGGATCCTGAGTGTCATTAGCCTATCATTTATTTCAATTGGCATGGACTGCAAGTTTCTGACAAGGTCATTTTTAATTGCAAACCCAACACCATGCTGTCTCGGTTCGACTGCACCCTTGCCTTTCCAGAAGAAGGTGTATCCACCACTGAGCTCTTTGAGTTGGCCACTATCAGGGAGTCTGGTCTCACTGAGTGCCACTATGTCCAGGTTGTACCTGCTGAGCTCAATGGCAATAAGTGCAGTGCGTCTTTCCGGGTTGTTTGAGTTGTCCTGTAGTGTGCGTATATTCCAGGCTCCTAGCCTGAGTAAGCTGAATTTCTTTTTGTTTCGACCGCAAAAAGGGATCCCCACTGGTCGCGGTATACCAGTCAGGGTGATGTGAAGTGGGCTTTCTTTAGGGCACCTTTTCTAGCCCCTTCCTCAGTTGAGGTGAGCAGTGCTATCCTTAAATAAGGCTGCTCAGCTACTGTGGGTGCTGCCTCCCCACGCCTCCACTTCAATCGACGATGAAGCGACCATAGCCCACAGCCACCAACGTGTAGGTCTGTGCTAACAGTTTCCAGTCTATCCAAACCTGCTGCCACCGCACTCGCCCATCGCCGTTGGAATTTTGAGAGGAAAGAAGACGAGACAAAGATGAAAGAAGACGAGGTGAGTGTTAAGACTGGCGCAAAGAATTTGTTTTTAGTGAGAAAGAGCTGCGCAAACATCAGACTCACTCTCTCGCCTGGACACAACTTATCCAAGTGGCAAGACAGGGTCAAGACGACTGGAAATGTATCCAGGTGCAGGAGGATGCCAGAGGGACAGTCCTATTGCCTGACCGGCTGCCTGTAGGCTACTCCACAGCCTCGCAGTCCCAACTGACTAGGGTGAAAGACCCAAACCAAAGAACACCAATACTGGTGGATGCTCTGTGTCACGATATCCAGGCCAGAGTGACGGTATATTGCCATCTGCCCTATCAATCAAACCACTGGCCTGCTGCCGCCAGCTTCGAAGCTGCATCCGGGAAGTTTGCTCAATTCTTCGTCTGTGATTTAGGCAAACAAGCCTATGACCACACCGCTACCGGGGGCCAATATGAAGGACTCAAGTACTGAGGGTCACATTGTGCCCTAGCATGTGGCCGTTGGGTTAGATGAAACCTCCTCCGCCCTGGCCGTTTACACCGACAGGTGCACGCCCACTGATACCATGCTAGCGTACCAGTTCATGAAACAGGTTGTACTGGATTACATGTTACCAGTAGCAGATTTTTCTGACCTGACTATTGGCTATTTGTAGGGAACCTAAAACTGACAAACATATGTACACACATGGGTAAAGTCCAAACCAGTGAGTCTACGGTAATCCAAAGCGTTGGAGTGACGTCAATTTTGCATCGTTCCTACGTAGATCCGCTAGTTACGATATCACGCCGACGTCGGTTTGATGTAGGGAATCAGTCCCTATGGTAATCCTACTAAAGTAACCTCAAGCATATCCTCTCCCAGTTTAGAGTTCCTCCTCTGACTGAAATTCCTCCCCGATTCTTCCCCTGGCTAACAAATCCACCTCTTACTTAGTTTTGAAATTCCTGCCCTGGGAGCCAAATGCCCCTCGCCCCCGTTTGAGAATCCCTGCACTAACTGACCTAATTAAAAAAAAAAAAAAACATAACCTACTCACGTATATCTCGGGTAACAAAGCATAAATAGGTTTAGAATTGAGGTTTTTGAATGTATTTCGTCATCATTATTTCCCCAATCAGTACGACAAAGTTCTGACCCACTTTTGTAACTGAGAGCCTCGGAGTCAGACAGTGTAATGTGTCACTTATACTCTGACCTACTTTATATTCAACTGACGAGAATGGTGTGGTTATTGTTATAACTGAGAAGGAGAAAATAAGCATGCTTTTTTATTTGGAGGACTCAGATCTAAAATATCGTGTTTAAGACACAAAAAGCTTGAACTCATATACAAGTACACTACAAAAAAAATGTTTTAGCGTGCAAAGTATGAATGTAAAATTCAGCTCTTCCAAGGTGCGCCACTCTCACGGCAGCGGTTCTGGGTTAATGTGTTTTGTACATAAGACAGCATACTGGCTGATTTTATGCAACAAGTCTGGGTGACGCAAAAAAAGAAAAAATTATAATTTTTTAAAAATGGATACGGTACATGAAAATTTTTTGCTTAATGCTGTTGAACAGCCGTTAGTTTGAATACATTCCACAACTCGGCTAATTACCCTGATCAGTTGTCTTTAATTTGAATTATAAACCATGGATTTGTCGTAACTGACATTTTAACAAAGAATTATTCATAGCATATAATATATATCATATACATTTTTCAGGCACCTGGTATACTGTTTGTTTCACAGTCCAGGTGGACTTGGAGAACTGATTCCTTCAAGAAACAACTCTTAGCCGTTTTTTTTTTTGTTTTCTTGGTTCTTGTTTGTTCTATCTCCACTTTGCGAAAAAAAAAAAGAAAGAAAGAAAAAAAAAATACAACTGGAGATCTCTTTAGTATGTAGAAGAGATATAACAAATGCACACTTTGACCCTTGGTTAAAATGCCTTGTGGCACTTATCAAGCTGTTTGACAGTTCCGATTTATTCCAACTCCTTTTCATAATCGAAGTGTCTAGGCACACGACATATCGTGGAAAAAGCGTGGAGAGATTTTTTCACGACACGTTTTTCATCCAATCAGAGCCTAGCGTTTTCTGACTCAAAATGGCGGCCCCCACTGAGCGGGAGGTCGGAACCTGGGGGGCGTGAGGGTCTAGTCAGTTTGTATCAATGGGCGGTAGTCAGATTGACTAATCAGGCGAAAAGGGGCTGGGGTAGCTGTATTAAGTCGTGAAACGTCGTGAAAAACTTCACCAAGGCCATTTCCACGACATGTCGTGGAAAACTTCACGGAGGCGATTTCCACGACATGTCGTGAAAATAGCCACTTCCTTTCATAATACTAAACTGCAAAAGTGTAAAGACGAATTTCCCAGATGTGCAAAAGTGGAGTTAGAACAAACAAGAAATCAAGTCACATTTCGCCGTTGCCGGTAATATCTATCATATAAAAATAAAAATAAAAAAACTCGGGTAACCGATAGGTTCGAAAACCACTGAATGGATCGCACTGGAATTTAGGCACGAAACCACGAAAAATGTGGTCATTCTCTTAAGCTTTGTACGAGTGTAATTACGCGTTACCGAGAAATAATCGGCTAAATGCTCAAATGACTGAACTCTTCGCTCGGGAGAGGGAAATTTAAGACGAGATGTTGTGAACGGGACACCATGACGTGTGGGTTCAGTGGACAGGATTCTTAGTGAATCTTGCCATGTAGCTGTTACTGTTGGGATACTGACTTGCCTTTTTGGCAGTCTGTTTTTGCTTTGTAAAACTCCCTTTTTCACAATGCTAAACCTTGTAACCCTTCCATCACATGAATGGATTTCATACTAGTTTGGTTAATACTATTTGTCCCGCTGTCTCGGGGAATACACAGATGTGATTTTTTAAAGTTGAGGTTCCATCACCGATGTGTAAATTATGGAGGCGCAGAACGAAATTTCCGGTTATACTTTTTAATTCTACTAGTGGCACTGGGAGTCAAATCATGTCTTGCGTCGGTGTTTGTGGCAAATCTCGCCAAAGCTCAGTTAACTAAACCTAACCCTATCCCCAAGCCTAGAAGAGGCCGAACACACTAGCTTCGGTTCCGTTTCGCTTTCGGTAGTTCTGTCGAAAGACATTCAATTTCAATGGAAAAAAAAAAAACGTCACGAGATGAACACGGAGGCACCAAGGGCTCTAAAAAGAGCTACGAAAGTTTTTGACTCCTTCTAGGCTTTTTGGAAAGACGTGACTGGTGTCATTCGACCAAAACTTCCAAAAGTGAATCGAAAGCGAAAAGAACCCGAAGCCAGTGTTCCACCCTGCAAGCAAAACCCAATTTAACCATGTAGCTCGAAGTAACATTTTCTTTCAATTTACTGGGCACTTATTTGATATATATTTATTTCACAAAGTGCGCGAATATCAAATAACGACTTTTTACTTGAAACAATACTAATGTTTAATTAAATAATTTGTAATATGCTCAATATATTTATCAGACTTTCTCTCTCTCTCTCTCTCTCCCTCTACATCTCTCTCTGTCTTTTTCACTGTCTCTCTCTCTCTTTCACCGTATGAAGTTAAAAAAAAAAAAAAATGACAATTTCACATTTCCCCACAAAATTTTGCCCCTTATACAACTTGGGTGTGTAGAGAAAGGCGACTCAAAAGGAGAGTTTTTTTGTTTTTTTTAAAGGGTGTGGAATAATATTTTGTTTAAAGATGTGAAGTGAAATATTTCAATTAAAACAAAACAGAAATTCTCTACGCAAGTCACTTTCAAAGATTTCAAACAGGGCTCAACTTTCAAAAGACGTCAGTTTTTTTGGGTTTGTTTTCGTATTATCTGAAGATCAAATCTACATAAAAATTGGGTCACTTTCATTTCATTTGCCACAAAGGGATTTTAATTATTTTTTTTTTTAACCCTCAAACGTGGACGCTATCCCTGGTCACACCTAGAGTTTCGTTTTTTTTTTTTTTTTCAGCTGACGTTATACTTTTTATGTTTACTAGCCCACCAGGGGAGGAGTACGTACATCTGGCAAATTGTTGTTTGTTCCCAAGCCAACGGTGTTATTTATATCTATATCTAGATCACATTAATAATGGCACTTGAATTAGATGCAAAAAAATTAATGGAAGTAATTCGACCCTTAAAAATGACTAAGTTCTAACTCCCTTCCATCCACTTTTGAGAAATTGAGGATTGAAGTTTCATTGCGCTCATAACTTTTGATGATACGGCTTTTTTTTTTCTCTTTTTATTGATACTTACAAATTACACACCGAATCCGCTTGATATTTGGACCCACAATAGAGAAGCCCTGTTGAAGTATACATATCAATTACAAGACAATTACAAATGAAAAAGGTAAAAAAATAATAATAAAATGGAAACCGCTCTTCACGATTTCCAGCTGCCAAGGTATCTTTCCCGTGCGCAATGTGCACACGAGCCTTCCAAATTCTTCGTCCTTAGCCGAGAAGACTAGTCTTAGTCTGGATAATCGATCCTATCCTACCATAGGATCAGGGATAGGAAAATATGAGAAAAATTCCAAAATTCCAGCATGCCTGTACCGACCGGGATTCGAACCCGTACCTTCGGCATGAGAGGCGAGCGTCTAAACGGAGTTATGTATAAATCTACGTCTGATTTTCACAGACATGCTGGTCGGGATAAATGTTCTTAAAGCAAATCTCGCATATCTAGTAGAGTTATTACGAACTGTTTTCTTTTCTCATTGTAAAACTAGCGGAGTTGCCCGGTCCTGCTCGGGAGAAATAGTTTCAGTCTTGGGTGATTATAATGTTTCTGATTCACTTTGACCGTACTTTTACGTTTATTTGTTTTTAGATAAGTCTTGCTACACCCTCTTTGCGCGTTAAATGCCTTGCGCACTCCGACAGCATTCATGAAATGGCAGTAAATTTGCCCACGGCCATTGTGTTGAATAGTGAACACATGACATCGCAGGAAATGATAACCTCATGACTGTGTTCGTGAACAAGAGAAGATGGGAGTTAGTCAATTAGCGACAGAAAGCAAATTCAACAATACTTTCCCACCATCTCAAGTCTTCAAATCTAATAAACAGCCCTCTGCAGATCAAAAGGAAGGCATATGTAAAATTTCACGCCAATATGCGAGCGTGCATGAGAAAACCTACATTAAGTCGGCAACATGAGATTTGGAGTTCTGTACATATAATAAAAGACAAGACATTTCTGATAAATTGAAGTCAGTGACCCCCCTAAAACAAGATTTTGAGAAAACGGCATTTAATATCCTATAAGTGGCAATAGCTAATTGACCAAGTAATGTTGGAGTGATTGACGTTAGGAGACCGTAGTCTAATAACTAAGCCGTTATAGAGATCTACAGTTTACCCTGTAACATGCCACGGTCCCCTAAACAACAGCCAAGTTGGAAGTTTTTTGATCTTGTTAGGAGACCGTAGTCTAATTACAAAGCCGTTATAGAGATCATAGTGAATGGTGTTCACTGCTCATCTACAGTTAACCCTGTAACATGCCACAGTCCCCTAAACAACAGCCAAGTTGGAAGTTTGTGTCGGACCCATATTTTCACTTCAAAGCCGTTTTTCTCAAAATCAGCTCTGTCGGCTTATTGTGGGTTTTCTCATGCACACTCACATTTGAGCTGTGTAAGCGGCTGTAGGCTTGTTAAAAATCGCAGCGGTTTTTATTGTTACATGAGATTAAAATACTTTTATGTCACTAAATGCTTTCCCGTTTATCATACGATAAAGAAAACAGTGCAGTGGAAGGAACTTGCGGCACAGCTATAAAATGTATTATTAGATCAAATTTTACCAACTTCGAGGGCTCCTGACAGGCATAGATTAATGTTCCAGTTGTATCAACCCCAGTTCTCAGCGTGCCTGAAGCCTAATGCTAACATAATAACGAGTTATGATGAGCAGTTGTAACAAATTAACTTAACCAACTTCGGTTAAAATTTTTGCTGAGTTCGCCAACGTTTGGGATTCCCGGGAATCTATTTCAAGGTAAGGACAAAGTTAGGGCTTTAGAAAATAGAGGTAAAATTTTAAATTGTGTCTAATTCCTGCATGATATTAAATATTTATTAAGCTTTTTTCTCCTTCTTTATCTTCTTGTCCAGCTGTTCCATTGATCCGTCCATCCATCCATCCATGCATTAATCCATCCGTCCGTCCGTCTATCTATCTATCTATCTATCTATCTATCTATCTATCTATCTATCTATCTATCTATCTATCTATCTATCTATCTATCTATCTATCTATCTATCTGTCTGTCTGTCTGTCTGTCTGTCTGTCTGTCTGTCTGTCTGTCTGTCTGTCTGTCTGTCTGTCTGTCTGTCTGTCTGTCTGTCTGTCTGTCTGTCTGTCTGTCTGTCTGTCTGTCTGTCTGTCTGTCTGTCTGTCTGTCTGTCTGTCTGTCTGTCTGTCTGTCTGTCTGTCTGTCTGTCTGTCTGTCTGTCTGTCTGTCTGTCTATCTATCTATCTATTCTCTCTCTCTCTCTCTCTCTCTCTCTCTCTCTCTCTCTCTCTCTCTCTCTCTCTCTCTCTCTCTCTCTCTCTCTCTCTCTCTCTCTCACGTTACACCGTGACCGACTTCCAACGTTTCGCCATCGTATAGTAATTCCACAATTCATCTAATGTTTATTTACATTTCCCGTACCGTTTCTGGCCATCAGCAAGCCTTCACACCCCTGAGACCAATGCCGCAATGTGCAATGCAAACAGCTAATTGAATTGTCACTAAAATAATGTACTTTTCACATTAGCCATTAATTTCTTCAAATCCTGAAACCGACAGCCCAGTTATCAGTGCGAAAATCCAACAACTAGATTTTTCTTTCAATAAATTACTTTTTCTTCTTAATAACCTACTTTCGAATTGGTTACCAAAGAGCTAAAGTGCGCCATCCCATATATTTGTGACCTCACCTGGTCAAATTGACAATTAAGTCCAATTTAGGTCATTTGCAGTCATGTTATTGTTAGTGAATCTGGCAAAATCGAGCTCAGTGTGAAAGACCAAATACCCTAGAAAACGGCTTTAAATGGGGAATATTTTTCCTGTGGAATTTGGGATTTGCATATAAAAATGAAAGATTGGCCATTTTTTTGCATTCAGTTGAAATATTTTGCTTGAAGTCGTCTTAAAAATATTTTATGTTGATTTTTTAAAATTTAAATGTAAAAAATTTCATCTTTCACCCGGTTGTGTCAGGTCCACCAACATCGAACGTATAAAACTGTTTGGTCATCGGAGAGGCTGTGGAGTCAAGAGCCGGTTGTGTGGTACTGCAAGACGACTGTTCAATCAACATCGAGTTGTTAGTGAGAAGATCTTGTCCGACGTGATGGCGCGGAGGGCTGAACACGTATGGGTGTGTCCCGAGTGCGAGGAGGCTGGTTCTACACCAAAGTAATACCACCAATATTTGTGAGCCTATATGACAAATTGGTAGTTAAATCGGATTTAGATCTCTTGAAGACATGTTTTAAACGTTTTAAGGCAGTTTAGTCATGACAAACGTATGTACACACATGAGTGAGGTCCAAGCCGGTGAGCCTACGCTAATCCAATGCGTTGGACTGACATCAATCTTGCATCGTTCCTACGTAGATCCACTAGTTACGATATCGCACCGACGTCGGTTTGATGTAAGGTAACCCGCCCCTGTGATAATCCTACCAACTCCACGGAAATCCTACATAAATCTACGTCGGACCGACGTCGAGATACTGGTCAGGGTAAGTACCCAGGGATCATAATCAACCACGACTTCAGTTCCAGACGAAATCACTCTTGGCCAATAAAAGTGCTGCTTTCCCTGCTCGGCCATTGTGATTTAATTAACGTGTTGAGAATTCAGGTCACTTATTTAAAAATGATTTTTTCTCGATTTCTGCGCTAAATACACACTGTGTTGTTTATGTTACACTGTCAAAGAATACCAGCAGCGCTGCCCTATGATGATTATGAAGCTGTGGTGAAAAATGGGGCATCAAGCAGGAATTATTAAGTAGACAAATTAAAATGAATATATAGATATACAGATAAATAAATAGATGAATGAGGGAACAAAGGAACGGATGAATGAGTAAATAAATAAGTATAAGTAAATAAATGAACAATAGAATGAACGAATGAATGAATGGATGAATGAATTAATAAATTAATAAATATATGTAAATTAATAAATAAATTGGTAATGAATGAATCAAAGAATGAATGAATGTAGGTATGAATGAATGAATAAATAATGAATGAATGAATGAATGAATGAATGAATGAATGAATGAACGAACGAACGAACGAACGAACGAACGAACGAACGAACGAACGAAAGAACGAACGAACGAACGAAACAACGAACGAACGAACGAACGAACGAACGAACGAAAGAAAGAAAGAAAGAATGAATGAATGAATGAATGAATGGATGAATGAATGAATGAATGAATGAATGAATGAATGAATGAATGAATGATTGCCTGAATGAATGAATCAACATACCAAATGAAAACATGACCAATTTGGTATGACCCCCTTCAATTCGACAGGAACACAAGTATCATCAAGATCATGGTAGGAATATTTTCACTGGTATCTCAGAAGAACTCACCTGGAACTATACACCCTGATTAGTCTCACTGCTCATAACGAACATATCTACGTCAAAAGTGGAACCATCAACTGGCCCAGTTTGCTACAAATAAATTCTTTAGTCCAAGGTTACGTAAAAGAAAAATGTGATTAAACTTGTTAATTAATTAATTAATTAATTTGTTAATTAATTAATTACTGACCCTGTGGCACTGAGTTTGAGTTTAAGATTTATGAAAGCTTGCCGATACGATAATGTTCACATTGTGCTAGGGAGAAGCAAGGCGACAGACAGAATATACGAATGGTAGGACAGAATTCTACCAGAGACCCTACCAAAAGAGGGCAACTTACTACCCATGACCCCGTGACAGTCTTGAATGAGAATTTGTATAAAACCTCAGTCGGATTACTGTAGGGGCGGATTCCCTACATGAAATCGACGTCGGTACAATGTCATAATCAGCGGATCTACGTAGGGACAATGTCATTCCTATGAGCAAACTTGACGTCTATCCTACGTATTCGATTTCGGTAGGATTGTTAGCTAGGAAACCACCTGCCACATGATTAGGCGGGCGAAGATTTCGTGCAATTCCATTCTTCATACAATAAATATCTGTTTATTTATGTATGTATCTATTCATTTCATTATCTATTCATTTTATTTATTCCTTCGTTTATTTAGGTAATTATTTGTTTATTTATCTATTTTGGAACATGAAGTAAAAGATAAAAGATGTTGTAATTAACAATGATCTCTCACAGCGCCTCCCCCTCTTTTGACCTCTGCCCCTGTTCTATTTCCCCTCAGGGCACGCTCTCCAGGTCACGGGTGTGGGAGGAAGGGGGGCGGTTTCACTCCCGTGCGCGTGCCTTATCTCTGCCTGGCCACGTGATCAGTTTGGCTTTGAGTGACACAAACCGTGGAATGTCGCTATCCCCTGGCCAGTTTAACTAACCCCCGTGGCCTCAGCTGAACATTCCTGTATTGTAATATTCTGTAAACCTCTTGTCTTCCAGGAGCAGCCTCTTTCTTACCTGGAGTGGTTTGTCTACAAAACGAAAACTCAGGGAAAAAAAAATGTGACCCGGTTTCTTGAACCTGTAATTATGTCGCAAGGGGCCGAGTAAGGAAAATGGCCGTTGTTGGGGGACCGTGGTACTTTACACAGAAAGCTATAGCTGGACGGTGAACACAGCTCAGTATTTTCTCTATTTGGATTTGTAATTACAGTAGGGTCCCTTAACAACAAACAGTAGCACTTTTTAACTATCTTGATGATTGCGGGAATTAGTGATGACGTAGTGGGCTTAAGCACTAAATTAGCGATACAAAGCAAATTTTAAAAAAAAATTAAAAACTTCTCTACCATTTCAAGTCTCCAAAACGGACGTAGAACGAATCTTGTGCAGGTTAAGAGCAAGGTACCTTCAAAACTTCACCCAAATCTGAGCTGTAAAAGCGACTGCGAGTCCTCTTTAAAAAATCACGCGAGAGTTTTCTTTTTTTTTTAATAATGTACTGGGAGTGACCTCTGATCTTATCAAGGGCAAGGTCGGCCAGGTCGTGTACAGATTTGCGTCAGAAATATTCACATCAAAATTTACGCCCAAGGCAACTGGGAAGCAGGCGTACGCTTTGCAAAAATTATGGTTATGAATTCAGATTTTTTGTTTTATTAATCTATTAATTTCAACGAAAACGTTGCGGGACTATTATGAGATACAGATGAACAGCCAACACAACTCCACTGCTCGTCCATAGCTTACTGTGCAAAATGGCACGGTCCCCTTGCAACAACCACTTTGATTTTTATGTAGTTCTGAAAGTTTGTTGTTGTTGCTGTTGTTGTTGTTGTTGTTGAAAATAATAGGTAAATAAAAGGAAACATCCTAATGCATAACCATAATTGCAAAGCGTACGGGCGTACACATTTTAATGTGGATATTTCTGACGGAAATCTGATTATAAAGTTTAATTTGGGCTGTTGTTAGGGGGACGTGGCATTTTACATCATAAGCTACTGCTGACCGGTGAACACAACTCAATATTAATTTTTCTCTATTTGGCTTTGTAATTAGACTCGGCACTCCCAACAACATGCCAGTTGGACAGACCTACAGCCAACTTAGCCAATGACAAAAACGGGTTGTTGTGGGTTTTTTTTTTTGGGGGGGGGGGGGGGTCGGGGTGAAAGGAATTGAAGTCAGTCGACAAGGTTATACAAAGGGCACATGAAGGAAAAGAACGGGAGGGAGGGGGGGGGTGTGAAAAAAAAGTCGCCAGAACGAGAGAGAGAATCATATATTCTTAATCGCCAGAATCAGGGCCATATTCTTCATGGAAGGTTCCTCTGTCTCCCGCGAAATATAATTAACTAGATGACCTAAAGGGCATTGCCCAGAATAAACAATCATGTGCTCCCCCCCCCCCCCTTTCTCTCTCTCTCTCTTACAATAAAAGTAATAAACTACAGTCTTGCTTCAGAACTCATGCGCACCAGAACATTACGCACCAAACTGAACGCTTGATACGATTACTTTTTATGACATGCACGGTACTATATATTACGGAATAAACATGCAAAAATACAAATGTTACATAGCAATAAACATTGTTATTTTTAAAAAATACATGCTTGAAGTAAACAACATTTAATTATAGCCATCATCTTCTTTATCTCAATTGCCACGTTCCTGCCAAATTTAAGGCCTGAAGAGTGTATAGTTTGGTCAGTTAGTCATGCCAAAGGTTGCAAGTTACTGAAATATATAATAGATAATAGATATACAGATATTTTCCTTGCCACAAACCGTTCCCAGATCGATCAGGGATATGACTGTGTGTATTCCATTTTTACAATTATGTTCTGATTTCTGTCCAAACACAAATCTACCCAGAGAAGTACAGGTGAAATTAATGCATGTTCTATAAATGATACCTCACCACTGTAATTCTCCCAAGCAAGTAGGCGGTCAGCCACTACATTGCTGCCAGATATGTGGATCTGTCAGTTTTTAAAATGTATTTATTTATCTATTATCGTTATCCTAATATAATTATTTTTAATTTACTTTTTTTTTCATTTAGTCTCGAGTGCCGTAATCATGGTGTTTACTACAATAACATAACTGGTTATCAGTACAAGGGCACGAGGGCATAAATGTTGAGATATTATTACGTTTTTTAAAAAGTTTCCAGGTTTAGTTGGAACTGGGTCTCTTTTCCATTATGTGTCAAAGCATCAAGCAGATTCGGTGTGTAATTTGTAGGTACCTGTCTGACTAAAAAGAACAAAAATCTTTGCTCTAAAAGCAATGAGCACACCGAAACTGCAACCCTCGATTTCTCAGAAGTTGATGGGAGGGAGTTAGAAACTTTGTCATTCTAAGGAAATATGGGTAAATGGCATTTTCACCTTTCATACAAATTACCAAGCAATATATACCAGAGGTGTCCATTGCGATCTTTTCATATTTTTTAAAATATTTTTTTCAAGCTGTTGTTAAGGGAACATAGTGTTTTACATAGAAAGTTAATAGCTGAACAGTGTACACAATTCAGTATTTTCTCTATTTAGCTTTGTAATTACACTACATCCCTTAATAACATCCATTTTTTAAACCTTCTCTTGCGATTATATGAGAGAGAAAAAAAAAGGTGCAATGTGTCGTGAGTCCCCTATTGGTATTCATTTCCAACGAAAACATGTCATAGAGCAAGGCATTGGAGAGTAAATTACTCACGAGCGAGACTGAGACTTCTTAGAGCAAGGCATTGGAGAGTAAATTACTCACGAGCGAGACTGAGACTTCTTAGAGCAAGGCATTGGAGAGTAAATTACTCACGAGCGAGACTGAGACTTCTTAGAGCAAGGCATTGGAGAGTAAATTACTCACGAGCGAGACTGAGACTTCTTAGAGCAAGGCATTGGAGAGTAAATTACTCACGAGCGAGACTGAGACTTCTTAGAGCAAGGCATTGGAGAGTAAATTACTCACGAGCGAGACTGAGACTTAACTACCAGTAAAGAAAACAGACTGAGGAGATCCCCAGGGCTTGAATTGTACTAATATTTATTATGGATCAGCAGGGCCAAATTCAGAATTAACGTCAGATCTAGGTTAATGAACTTACCAAGTTGTTGTTTTATTTCATTTGTTGTTTTTTTTCCCCACGTCGAAGCAAATGGGCATTTTATAGACATTATGATCTTTTTGTCTTCCATATCTTTGGCAGTTTGTCCCATCAGAATGACAAGATTCTGTCTTCACTTTTTGGCTGAACTGAGTTACACATTAAACTCTTCTTCTACGAGCCTTTTCCATTATGTGTCAAAGCATCAAGCAGATTCGGTGTGTAATTTGTAGGTACTTGTATGACTAAAAAAAACAAAATTCTTTGCTCTAAAAGCAATGAGCACAATGAAACTGCAGCCCTCGATTTCTCAGAAGTTGATGGTAGGGAGTTAGAAACTTTGTCTTTCTAAGGAGACGAGTTATTTCATCAAGGCAATTCAATTTGTCGAAATAATGGGTAAATGGCATTTTCACCTTTCATACAAATTACCAAGCAAAGGCAAAAGTTTCATTTAAAAGAAACAGAAATTGATTAGATCTAGCATAACGGGACCAGTTAATGAATTTCTCACGACAAAACTATGGCAAGGTGAATCTTCCATTTAATTTCGATCTGAGATCTGAAGTCATTTTTCTGTACCAATGATGGTGTGGTAGATGAAATTGATGATGGTGATAGTGCTGGTGAGGAGATATTGATTATGACGACGATGATGATGAAGAGAATGTCGGAGATGTAGATGATGATGCTGATGATACCCGATGACGACAATGGTGATGGTGACAGTGGTAATGAAGATGATGATGATGATGGCGACGATGTTGGTGTTGCTGAAAAAATATTGATAAAGACGAGGGCATTGGTGAAGATGATGTTGAAAATGAAGATGACGATGATGAAGATGATGTCGATGGTGGTGAAAATAATTGCTTTGGTGACGACATGTTGATGATGATACTGATGATGATACTGATGATGATACTGATGATGATACTGATGATGATACTGATGATAAAATGACAATTGCGATGAAATTGCAGTGATTATGATGAAGATAATTGTGATAATGACAATGACGGTAGAGATAAATGCATTGTTAGTTACCAAATTTAACAAGCTAATTGTATATTTTACACGAGCAGGCAGCTTTTATTTCCAGTACTAACTGTTCTAAATACAGCATAGTGAGGAGTGGACAGTCACGTGGATGTAGGGCCCTATTTGTCTTTCTAGGCCAGCTTGGCTTTGTGACCTGTGAATGTGATTAGTTAATCGGGGCATAGTGACCTGTGACCTATGTATGTGGTTGAGCAATTATATATACTCACAGTGACCTGTGTATGTGGTTGGGCAATTATCTATATTCACAGTGACCTGTGTATGTGGTTGGGCAATCATCTATACTCACAGTGACCTGTGTATGTGGTTGGGCAATTAGGCATAGTGACTTGTGTATGTGGTTGAGCAATTATATATACTCACAGTGACCTGTGTATGTGGTTGGGCAATTATCTATATTCACAGTGACCTGTGTATGTGGTTGGGCAATCATCTATACTCACAGTGACCTGTGTATGTGGTTGGGCAATTAGGCATAGTGACTTGTGTATGTGGTTGGGCAATTATCTATTCTCACAGTGACCTGTGTATGTGGTTGGGCAATTATCTATTCTCACAGTGACCTGTGTATGTGGTTGGGCAATTATCTATTCTCACAGTGACCTGTGTATGTGGTTGGGCAATTAGGCCCAGTGACTTGTGTATGTGGTGGGGCAATTATCTATACCCACAGTAGTCACAGTGACCTGTGCATGTGGTTGGGCAATTACGCATAGTGACCTGTGTATGTGGTTGGGTAGTTATACATAATAACCTTTGTATGTGATTGGGCAATTATACATAGTGACCTGTGTATGTGGTTGGGTAGTCACATAGTGTCCTGTGTTTGTGGTTGGGTACTCACTATACATAGTGACCTGTGTATGTCATTACGTTCTTTATTCATGGTGACCTATGTTTGTGGTTGGCTAATTGTATACAGTGACATGTACATGTGGTTGGGCCATTTAGGAATGGTGACCTGAGTATGGGTAATTTGGACAGAATGATTTGTGTATGTGATTATTTGATTTGGGCTTGGTGATCTGTGTAACTATGTGGTTATGTCACTGACTTGGTTTATGACATAAGGTCATATTGACATAGTGAGCCGTGCCTGTGGTCAAGTCAGAGAGATGTATGGATTATTGTGACAAATACATTAATAAATTATTCATACAAACATCCTAAAGCAGGAGAGAGAGACAAAGAGAGAGAGAGACAGACAGACAGACAGAGACAGAGAGGCAGAGACAGAGACAGAGAGACAGAGAGAGAAAGAGACAGAGAGAGAGAGAGAGAGAGAGGCGCAGGGAGAGAGAGAGAGAGAGAGAGACGTGCAGGGGAAGAGAGGGAGAGAGAGAGGATGAGGAAGGCAGACACACAGACAGACAGACAGGCAGGCGGTCAGGGAAAG
>OZ007584.1:21710719-21734176 GCA_963931925.1 Onchidella celtica
CCATTCAACTAGTCTTGCTATAGATGCCATGTGCACCGAGGCACTAGACACTCATTTCTAGGGTACAGAAAGTGAGCCAAATTAAACGCGTGTCAAATACAGTCTCCCGTGAGCCAGGATTACAAAAGGGGCCAAAAAGTGAGATCGCTGTATATATTCTACCGCCATGACAACATTTTACATAAATTGCCTGATACCTGAATAAACATAATGGGTCGATACAAAGGAGGCTCGGTTAGAATAGTTGACAATTAAGAAAATTAATTTCATAATGTTTAAAAGTGCTATTCAGGCAGTTAACGTTCAGCAACAACAACAATAGCAACACAGGAACAACAAGAAGGCTGAGAATTGCAACACTATGAAATACCGTTGCCACGGTTTTATATATATATATATATAATTATATAATATATATAATTATATACATATAAAATAAGATCCAACTCAGAGATGAGTTTGTGCTCACTTGACTTGTCAGATGTGCAATTTTTGTTTCCAGAATGATCAAGAATATCATGTACATTCATTCTGAAGTTTACAGTTCAGAAATTGGTTAATTTTACATTGTGTAACCCGCCTTGTTATATTGATAATTGAGTCGAATATCGAAATTTAGTCATAATTATTACAGATCTAATGAGGTGTCTTTCTGGGTTTTTTTTTTTTAATATGAATAAAATGTCCAAATAAGGTCACTACTCTACCCTAAGTAAATAAGTCATGGCTGACACTTTTGAGTTATTAAGAAAAAACTGTTTTTTTTCCTCTCATTTGGTGACTTATGCCATTATGATAGTACTGGGCTATTAGATTTTCCTATTGTCGCATTTCTTTATCTATAATATTATCTGATAGCCCTCATGCTCAGGAATGCAATGAACTATCAGTTGTTTTTTGGCATAAGTCTGATATACGCCATTAGCGTAGAGCAGTGATGATATATTTAATATTGTTCAACTTAATTAGACATTATAGTCATGAAAATGTAAACATAATCAGGAGATACTGAGAAGTCATAATCAACTAAAACCCCAGTTTCAGCGAAAATCACCCCTTGTCTGATAAAAGTGACGTTTTTTCTCCCTGAGTTGTCGCGACATAATTACCGGTTTGAGAAACTGGGTCACATTTACTTTCTTGTACATTTTTACTGTATACGCCTCGAGGGTTCGGATTAGCTTGATTTGATTGTCTGCGAACCTGAACTGGTTAGGATTTTAAAAAACTGACGCTCCCAACCATTTATTAACGTTATTTTCGATGTAGATAATCGCTGTTTTATTCATGGCTAGGAAAAAACCCTGCATAAATACTTGTCTAACTTCTTTATGGTAGTCTATTGAAAGGCAAAGTAGCGAATCAGTACGATTTGTTTAGTTATTTCCTTTGGAACGCAGGCAGCCCAGCTACACTGATAAATGAACAAATAAATAAATAAATAAATTCACTTGGAAGAAAAACAGAAAGAAAGAAAGACAAGAAGGTAGGAAGGAAGGAAGGAAGGAAGGAAGGAAGGAAAGGAGGAAGGAAGACAGCAAAAAAGAAAAAAAAGAAAGACAGAACTTAAGAAAGACAGACAGACGGAAAGAAAGAGAGAAATAAAGAAAGATAGACAGAAAGAAAAGAAAGAAAGAAAAAGTGACAGCAGAAAGGAAAGAAAGACAGATACAAAACTGTCTATTCCTAACCGGCAAAAGACAGAATGGAACAGAAAAATCTCCAATAGTACCAGATGAAAACGCCACATAAAAACAATAATAATAAATAGAATTAAAGTACAAAATGATGGCTGGACTCGGAGACGAACCCTAGACCTTTCCTTTAAAAAGACGGACACTCTACCAAGCGATGTTATACGTCTCGGTCTCAACAGAGTAATACATATTTTTTATTTATTTATTTATTTTTTTTGGCTTCTTCTGGAAAACAAAATCTGGATTTGAATACATCTGGGAAAACCAAAACGTGGACCATACTTTTTTGTTTTTATCTGAATTCGAACAACGTCTACGAGTCAATTTTCTGCAACCACGCCGCAATGATACACAGAGTTTACCTGTGAATAGGATGTATTAGACATTTAGCTGTTGAAATTTACCCAGAAAATCATTTACATAAAGTAAAGCAGGTGCAATTAAGGATAGCCATCGAAAAGATCAGATTGGGCTCTCACAACTTTATGGTAAAAATGAAGAAACCCAAATACGATATTTTACCACGGGACGCGACCTCCGGAAATGAAGCAGCCAAATAAGTTCATAAACATAACAATTGTGTGTGTGTGGGGGTCGGGGGGGGGGAGGGGGAGGGGAGGGGTGTGTGTATGTTCAAAGGTAAGACTAGCAGGTGTCCTTGACCCAGCTGTACCGACATACAGAATCTTTATAATTATTATTATAGCCTTCATACATCTTCTCGTGTTACAGAAAAAAAGGTCGCATTGTCCAATCTAGGTTAATAGCGCTCGTGTAATATCACTCCACATAATGAAATATACTCCATTTTTTTCTTACTCCATATAATGAAATATACTCCATTCTTTTCTTACGTGTTTGTAATTGTGATTGGATCTGCCGAAATTGGGCTTAAGTTGAAAGACTACGTTTCTGATCCAACAATTTTCTGTGCGAATTGAGATTTGCTTATTATAATGGAAGACAAACCATTTTTATTCATCAGTTATTCAAAAACATTTTGCCTGAAATCGTCTTAGAAATAGGTGTTTGATTTCTTAGAGGTAAATATCTATACAAATTTCACCTTTAGCCAGATTTTATCAGATCCACGGTCAATTTTGTAAGACTTATTTTGTCTTAGGCCGTGGCAAAGATGGAAATTAATCAAAGCCTGAAGCAGAGGTGATTTTTTTTTTTTTTTTGGTGCAAAATTTTGTCTTTCGCCGTTACTGCCTTTTACCCTAACAAGGCGGACCTGTCGAGGGATGGGATGGGGGTGGAGGGAGTTTTGAGTTTGACTTTTTTTGGAGAAAGCACATCGACTCGTGAAAGGCCACATTGTTCTTGGACAACAAAATTTTTTATTTTTTTTTAAACCAAGACCATAGACAGAACTAACAGATTAGCAGGACAGTAGGAGATCCTACCAAAAGCGCCCCATCAACAGGGAGAAGAACAGGGAACGATATCTCTACCGGCCTGCGTGATTTTTCTCCGTACGAGCCTTAGCAAATTCAGGAGCGGGGCAGCAACAGACCCCCCAAACACAGGACAGCTCCAACACCTCCCAGGGATTTTCGGTGACGTTCAGAGTCACATCAGGCACAGTCCAGAGATTGCAGCACCCATGGCAGTGTTCCATAGGACGAGAAATCTCTTAGCCAATGACCTGTGTTTGGGGGTGTGTTGCTGTCACGCTCCTGAATTTGCTAAACGACATTCGGTTCCGCCCCTGCCAATGAGATGTGAATCCGTGCTGACGACATTGTGGGAGACTGACTACAACTATAGAAGCCAGCGTGAGGTTTATTGTGTTGAAAAGCGACAAATAACAAAAAAAAAAGTGCTCCAGAACTCAAACTGTGGGCAGAACACGAGACACAATGTGTTCTCTTCGTGTAGCAAAAAACTAGCCTTTTTCTTCTAATTTTTTTTTTTTAATATGAGAGGGTTTCTTTGTTGTTTTCCTTTTCATCATCCATTCCCTTGTATAGTTCCTTTCTTTTCCTTTTTATTTCATCAATTATTTGCTAGCAAAATTTTTTTTTTCTTTCCCACTCAATGTAATTATATTGATTTATTTCATTTCTTCGTACATAAAATGTGACAAAATGCATAATACAGGTACATATTATATTTCTTTGCTAACTATCACGCAGTTCGTTTTACATTTACATGGAATTATAATAAGGTAATTTTTCCCAGCACTGACGCGGTAGAATATTTTTTCACCTGCAAATTTTTCTTATCTTATTTTTGTGTGTGTGAAATCAAGACAGTTCAGACCTGCATGACGATGGCTTTTGTCCCAGAGAATGGCTCATTCTTCGGTTAAAAAAACAACAACAACAACAACAAAAACAAACAAACAAAAACCATAAACGAAAGAAACGAAACAAAATAAAAATAGACTTTTAATGTATGTAAAGAAAAATTCATGCTCTTATTTAAACAAGATTCTAGCTGCATGTAGTGCATTCTTTACTGTAGTGTCAATCCTTTCTTGAAATCCACAACCGTTTTTTTTTTTGTGGGTTTTTTTTTAGGGGGGGGGGGGGGGGGGAAGGCTGAAGTTGTTTTGTTTGATAAACGCTGAAATGAAATATCCAAAGAAATGGAAGCCTGAATCACAGTCATTCTCCAGTTGAGCATTCTTACAAAGATGTCTTTTTAAACGCGCAGAATTTTCACTTCAGTCCTTTTTAATTGCTTGGGGTGGGGGTAGGGGGGGGGGGTAAGGGGGTGGGGGTCGGGGGAAGGTCAGGATAGGGGGGAATTGTTTCTGTTTTTTTTTTTTACTTTCTTGCAATGTTTGTACCATAATTTTCTTTTTCATCGCAAAATGAGTGCTTGCACATATTTAAAAATTTATTTATGTTTTCTTTTGGGGTGGGTGGGTGGCTGGGAGGGGAGGGGGGGGGGGAGTGTCTTTTATCTAACCTACAGATAAAGAAAAATATCACCTAAGAAAACAAAACAAAAAATAAACAAGAAACAAAACAACAACAGAAATGGAGAAGAAAAAAAAATACTGTTCACTTTTCTGTGCGTTTAGTATATGTATGTACTAGTATGTATGTATGTATAAATGAGCCTGTGTGTGTGTGTGTGCGTGTTGGTGTATCCCTGTGTATGTGTGTCAGTTTTGGCGTGGTCAGAGACATAACGCTTCCTCTGGGAGTTGCCCCTAATGTCTGGCAGTAAGTAACGCACACGTGCCTTCACTATTACACTGACTAGAGTCTGTAACATTGCCATTCCACGGCAAAACACCGTATGTGCCAACTATTTTCTTTCTTCAGGGAACGCTGAAAAGAGTTTGCATTGTGCACTCCCCGCCTTTATTCTTGGTTCAATTTCTGTTTTCTGATGAGGAAAAGAGACTTACTGACACAGAATCGTAATCTAGATAAAAAGGATTAAACACATTTAGTTTTATAAACTGATGTTAACTGACCCACTTCCAGTAAGTTTTCTTCACATGACCACAGCTATTGCAATGTCAAAAATTGGTAAAAAGAAAACAAATTGTATTCAACAAAGCCTCGGGTAAGAAAAAATACCCAAATTTGCCAATTTTTACTTTGCTCTAAGCCTTGCTGCGACCTCACAGTTTTTCTGTGGTTATTATAATATTTCGTCAAGCTCTCAAAATGCCCATTCTGAAAGTCAAGTATGAAAACTAATACGATGAGAAAACATGATGAGATGCAGAAAGGTGCCAAATTATTCGGAATTTAGCAACGAATCTTTTATGTGTGTGTAACATTTACGTGACATTTGAATTGAATGTTTTTCGATGGAACCTCTTAGAGAGCGGCCTGTAGCTGTAAAAGTGTGGAATTTGAACTGGATTGACGTACATGCCTAGATACGGTGTTTTTCCGTAGAATGCCAAAACACTCACTACAACAAATGGAGCTGAGCCATCTTCAGACCCGGGCCAACTTCAAGAACATTTCAATTATTTAGTCTGAGTTCTCTGTAACCCCTCCCTCCCTCCCCGCACCCCGCGAGACTATTTGAGTGCAAAAGTCAAGTCCTGAAAAATACTAAAATTTGTCCTCCCGGTTTCTTGAGACGGACAGTAAAATCTCCCTCTGGAGAACACGAACAGATACTGAAAAACGCATGAAAAAATAAATGTAGAACCTTGAAAAAAAAAAAAAAACAGCAAAAAAATGCATGTCTTTGTTTTTTGCTTTTAAATGTAACTTGGCTCTTTTACAGGCGGCCAGGAATTAAGTTACAAGGCCCACCGTTCTTATTTTTGCTAATAATTACATGATTGTGGTTTCCTTTCGACCTAAAAAGAGAAAGTGAGAGGGGGAGAGACAGAGAGAGAGAGAGAGACAGAGAGACAGGGAGAGACCGACCGACCGACAGACAGACAGACAGGCAGGCAGGCAGAACCAAGAAACTGTAGATCGGGCACTGTAATATCTTACACAGTATGCTATAGATGGAACACTCAACACACCTTGGTATTTCCGCTATTCGGCTTTGTCTTAAGCCGAAAAAGAATCAGGGGAAAAAAAAAAAGACATTTGGCTTTGAAACCCAATAGAAAACTTCAAGCATTATATCTAATTAATTTTTGTTTTTCCTTTTTCAAAGCTTGCCACAGGCTATGTTCACTCGCCAAACATCTGAACAGGTGAGATATTAAATCGAAAAACAGAAAAATCACACACACGAAAATCTACAGTTTGCTATAAATTATTTACACACCCTTCGACCTGGATAATGAACGTAGATAAAATAATTATTTATTTAACGTGTAATATTTAACAGACATGAAATTAAACATGTCATAGTTTTTGCGAGTTTGGAGATATTTCAACTCGTGAAAGGAAATGTGTCAGGAATTTAAAAAAGTGAAATGATGAAAACATCAGCTCAGAAACGGATTTGTTCACCACTGAGAAGTGAAGTGAGAGAAACACAGACATTTTCTATGACCAATACTTCATAAGTTTAACCAGTGACAACTTTTTCACCACATACAGCGCAGGAGGCCTGGACCTTTTGATATTTTAACGCAAAGCATAAAAGAAAGAGAATGAACTTTTACAATGAAGCAAAGTTAGGAGGTTATATTAATCAGTCTACTTTTCAGATTTTGGTAAACAAAAACAAAACAACAAAAAAATAAACATCAACATTTAATTTTCTTTTTCTTTCTCTTCCTTTTTTTTATGAGAACACACATTCACAACCTCCCCAACGTACACGCACACATTCACAACCTCCCCAACGTACAAACACACATTCACGAGCCCATACTAGATGGTAGTTTTTTGTTTTTTAATTTCTTTGTTCTGTTTTTTTTATTAGAACGTAATAGAAGAAATCTCATTAACTTAATTCTAATATTACAATGGAATGATAAATGCATACATACTTACTAGGTGGGTTAAAAGCTGTTTTGCCATACTATCCTGTGTCCATGAACTTTCAGCACTGATTTTTCGCAACATTTCATTTACAGTAATTTGATCTTGAAGTTACTTGGTGTACGCTACACTTAGTTGAAATGCAATCGGTGTACACCTTAATATGCAGTTGAAACGTAATAGGTGTACACATTATTCAATTAAAACATCAGAGGTGTACAAAATCATTATTCAGTTGAAACATAATAGGTGTACACATTATTCATTTGCAACATAATAGGTGTACTTTATATAGTTGAAACATCATATGTGTACACCTATTTAGCTGAAACATTATAGGTGTACACTTTATTTAGTTGAAATAATTATTCCTGTACACATGATTTAGTAAGAATAAGACTGATGTACATTTCATTTAGTTGAAATATAATCGGTGAACAGTTTTATTTAATAAGAATAATGTGACTGGTGAACATTTCATTTAGTTGAAATATAATCGGTATACACTTTTAAGTAGTAAGAATATGACTGGTGTATATTCATTTAGTTGAAATATAACGGGTGAACACTTTTATTTACTTGAAATATAATTGGTGGGTGTTTTATTTAGTTGAAATATGACAGCGTTCATAAAATATTATGGTGAAAATGGGAAAGTAACTGTTGGCCTATCCTGTATTATAATTTTTATAGGCTTCTACCCTCACCGGTACCCCTTTCCTTTTCTCCCGGTCTAAGTGATCATGCAAAAAACAACAGACAAAAAGTGATATGGCGTGGCCCACGTACAAGAAAAAAAACAACACCAAACTATTAATATCCATGTTACTGTATCGCAGGCGAAAATAGAATTTTGATAAAGTCATGATATAGATGATAGTAAAAACAGTATCGGTATCAATTGAGTTTCTGATTCAGAGGTAACAAACCCCGAAACTGAGTTCTTGTTTGTTCTATCTCCATTTTCTGAAAAAACTAGAGGTCTTTTTAGTATGCAGAAGAGTTATAACAAATGGGAACTTTGACGCTTGTTTAAAATGTGTTCTGGCACTTATCAAGTTGTTTCACAGTTCCGATTTATTCTAACACTTATATACCATACTACTAAAGCCGCAAATGTTTAACGCCGAATTTCTCAGTTGTGGAAAAAATGGAGTTCGAACAAACAAGAACTAATGTAGTGAGCAAGGGTTGAATAATAATAATAATAATAATGATAATAATTATGATGAAAGAGATGAAGAGAATTTTCGGTAGATTACGAACTCTCTAGAAAGTACAACATTTCGCAGAACGGATTGGAATCAGAGACCTGGCCCTAGCAAGTTTGTCTGTTATTTTGTCTTGTTTTATTATTTTGTCAATGAATTCTTTTTGTATGTCCCTCGCGCGCGCTCTCTCTCTCTCTCTCTCTCTCTCTCTCTCTCTCTCCCTCTCTGTCTCCTGTTTTTTTTTCTCTCAATCTGTGTTATCTGTAGAGGGGTGAAAGTGGTGCTAGAGACGGCAAAGAAAGTGCAAGTGTGAAAGTGGGCCAGTGTTTGCTTCAGTGTCAACGCAAAACCACGACATGTCACGTTATGCTCCTGTCCTAGATTCTGCAATAGACAAGGCATGTCGTGTATGCGTGTGTGTATGTCTGTCCTTGTCCTACTGTGTAGAGCTACTGGGCGCTACCCTACGTCTTATCTCCCTAAGCCTTTCTCAAATAAACCTTTTTTACTTGCGTTGATAAGTTGATTTTTAAGACTTTCGGCCCTGGAAATCGACTTTCGTTTTGCGTGGTTTACGCAAATCTAGATGTAAGAATCCAAGAAGATGAAAAATAAATAAATAAACAAATTTATAATTGTTACGTATCCTATTTTGTAGTTAAATGTAAGTCTTAAAATGTGAATAAAAGTAGGAAATTGGTGTAAAAAAAACACCAAAAAAACAAAACAACAACAAAAATTACATAAATGAAATGAAGGGGAGAAAAAAAGACAAATTACTCCAGAAAATGACAAGTATATCTCTTGATTATCGCAAAATTTATTTTAAAAATCTTATTTTTTTTAAAAACTCATACTCAGTTTGAGTGAAGTGACGCCAATTTTCTTTTCAAAATTTAATAATAGTCATGGATAAAATATGGCGTAAATGTTCTCAAGACATCATAATGTTTCTGTAAGTTTGGCATTTACAAGATTTGTTTCTTATTACGATTCCACTTTATTATGTACGTGTAATAATTACGTAGATACCCTACTACACACTAAACCAGTTACATTCCAGGCTGTCTGTAAAAAACATGTTTACATTTCCTGATCTCTGATATTTAAGTTTGCGTTATTAAGCTGGGTTTTGCTATTTTAACGTATTTTCTTAGCGCTTTTTTTTTTTTACTCTTTCACTTTCAGCAATTTGAAAAAAAAAGACATAAGAAAAGAAAACGGTCTAGGGCACATGTGTGAAATACCAGAGACATTTTTATTCAGCATTCTGTTTCTTGGAATTGTGTCTTTGCTGTTGTTGTTTTTTTCTACCTTAAAGAAATAAATTTTGGAAAGAACTGATTTATCAGACATTTTGTTATTCTATATCTAGAAATAAAACAAAACGGTTATCATTTTGAAAAAAGTAAGATATATTAATATTACCCTGTAGGTCCATTTGCAATAAAATTTGAAACTTTTGAACATAAACACAAAAACAGGATCAGAAAATCAGCAAATGAGAGCATGAAATGTCAAAAGTTTAAACCTTTTTTTTGTTTGTTTGTTCCAGCCGTTTCTTTCCTGTTATCTGTCAACTTTTTAAAAACCAAATCACAACAATACACACAAAAAAATCCTTGGTTTCAGATTATTTCTAGACATTTTTAAAACCTAAAACAACAACAACAAAAAAAACTACAACCCGAGGAATATCTGATAAAGTGAAGGTTTTAACAAAAGAATGTCAAATTGAACAGATCGTTCCAGATTTAGCCTCCTCCGTCCAGACAATCGCAATACGATTGGTGTTTCAACACCATTCACAAAACCATCCAATGATCAATCTTTATCCTAGTTGTAAAATGTCAGCCTGTTACAGCCATTCATCAAAGCTTTCAGGGGACTCTTTATGTAACGCTTAAAAATATAGCATTTCGCGGACTTTATCCTGAAATCGGACGAGTAGAAAGGACCAAATGTTTGCAAGGGAGAACGTAAAAAAAAAAAAGGGATATTGTTAGGGGAACGTAGACTAAACACAAAGCCAAATAGAGGAAATACTGAGGTGTGTTCACTATTCAGATATAGCTTTCTTGTAAAACCTATGTCCCCTTAAAAACAGCCCCTCCAAAATATTTTCAAAATATTTTTTTCTGGAAATTAATCCCTTATCTTAAATACATTAAATTTCCAGTTAGATATTTATATAAATAAACATATGAAATATTTTACTTTGCTTAGACCAATAGACCAAAGAAAATCCCTTGAAGGCATTCACAGAATACTTGGAAAACAAAAAAACAAAATTGTCATGTTATGCAGTTGTGTGAATACACTTATGTGGTTTTGTAACGGAGCCAACGAACTTCCCCCCTCCCCACCTCAATTCCCCACTTCACCCCCCAACTGTATCAAATTTAAATTCGACCTCAAGCCACTCATATATAACTACAAAGGGTCGACATCAATTAAACTGTAGGTCAATGAACCACTGCACAACTTCTAGGTTATGTAACCCTTTATTTTTTTATATTATATGAGCTGAAAAACTAAAGCAGGTTTTCTTATTAATTAATTAGATCTAATTCGGTTACAAAAATGTATGGACGGCAGTCGATGACCTAAGCAAAGTGAAACATTTTCGGATGTGTCTGTCAATTAATCATCTAAGATAATTCTCTTCATTTCTCTCACCTTTACGCCCCCCCCCCCCCAGCCCCTTTTTCCGTCCCCGTCTAGCTCGGCGAGTTGGATCATTCTGTGTCTACAGGTAAACCTTCTCCGCCTTTAGCCCTGTCTCCTCATCTCAGCCCCCCCCCCCACCACCACCACCACCAGGAAACAAAACGAATACACATCAACGTTGCAAAATCAAAACACTTATAAAAACATATAAATTTACAATTAAAAAAAAAAAATTTAAACCCTAAACATTGGTAAGAAAAAGATTTATATCAAGAATTCACGCCGAAGAATTCATAGGCCTACATTCTGTAACCCCTTTTTCCGTTTTTTTTTACTATTTAATTTGTTTAAACGATATAAGTAGAATTGGCATGGTTTCTAGTTTTTGTTAGTCTCTCACGCAAGTCCCTAAACCCCGGACGATACTATAATTGAAGACGACATCTGTCAGATTTCAGAGAGAGAAAGAAAATTAGAGTAAAATAACCAAAGACTTCACACTGATTTAGCGGACTACTGGTTTACACGGACACCCAAATACCTCATTCTGTTATGTAGGTTTCATAGCACGGTACACACTTTATGCACTCTATATTTTCCCCGTTTGGTCGTCGGATACAGAATACATTGTATGTATGTCAAAAGCGAACCCATGCATGGTACATGGTTATTGAGTTTGTTACACGGCTGGAAAGGAACCTGAAATTACGACAGTATACTCCATAAGTAAGAAATTTGCCGACCTTAATTCGACTGACCTTTACATTTTTTACTTTACATGTTGTTAATAATTTCATTTAGATCTACATTTCACATGCTTTTGATCAGAACGCCGCGCGAACGTTAAATGAAAAAAAATATAAACATCATCATGCCTAATGGGCAGAGCCACAAATGACGATACATTTTTTCGTAGGATGAAAAGATGACTAAGAAAAAAAAAATAGAAGAAGAAGAAGATAAAGAATATGAATAGATTAATATTTACTTGTGAACGATATCCACTTTTCACTCGTAGAATTAGAAGTCACTCGACCCAGGGCTCCGGAGAAAGACGTACAATCACAATACAAGTCTTGAGTCAAACAGTTGAATGTTCCCCAGTCATAATTCTACTCCACATACAAGCACGGCCTTCCCAACTGCAGTGGTGCACCTTAGTAGTGCAGCGAGGAATAACTCAACACCAATGCAACCAAAGGAAATAAAGGGGGAAGACTTTTAAAACGAGAACAGAAAAGAAGACAGCAGAGGAAAAGGGAAAAAATCACACGAGGAGAGGACGAGGGGGGGGGTGGAGAAAAAAATTAAAAAGAGGGGAGGTTGAATGACGAGGGGATGGGGGCAGGTTTTAAGCGGGAAGGATAAAAGGTTTGCAGTAGGTTTTGTGTGCGGATATGCAGCCGGCGCGCGCAGAGTGGAAGTGGTGGTTTGGTCGAGGCTGACGCGGCGTGGGTCCACGGTCGGCGTGGCTGCACCCTACTTTTGACTAACTAAATGCCGTGCGACATGCTCGCGGTGCACAGCTGCTAAGACTGGAGAGATCGTCTGCCGAGACTTCACGTCTGCCGCATGCGCGCGAAGGAGACAAGCGCTTGTAACTATCATCAGTTCTCTCTTTGGTCCTTTTCTCTGCTGCTTTCCACTTCTTTTTTTTTCTTCTTCGTCTTCTGCGTTTTTGTTCTGTTCAAAAGTAAGCACAGTTCCATGTCAGTTTCTGACACCCACTTACACAGTTTTTTCTTTCTCCCCCAGATTTTTCTATGAAACGGTTTCCAACTTTTTTGGGGGGGATTTTGTGTTTTATTGTGTTTTCTTTTCTCTTTTCCAGTGTCGTGTTTCCTCCACCCGTGATTTGTTTCCGATGCAATCATTTATTGTTTCAAGGATTGTATAGTGTTTTTCAAGGAGTGGGAGAATCATAGAGGGAAATAAGGGAGGATGAGACCCGGCAAAACAGTGTCATTATTTTGTCTCTGAGCAGATTTTTGAGCTGTTGTTATTGGACCGTAGTGTAATTATAAAGCCTAACAGAGAAAAATACTGCTGGTGTCTTCACTGCTCAGTTATAGCTTACAATGTTAACTACACGTACTACGCTCCTCTATAAACAGCTCCCGTCTAATCCACCGTAACCTCTCTCCTCTTGCCGCACACGTTTAGTCGGTAGCTTGACTGGACTTTTGTCACCAAAAAAGGCAAAAAAATGACAATCTTTGTTCATGGTTGGAACATCAGTGCGTCCCAGTTTGTTTCAGACTCGCCGGCCCTCCTGAAACCCCTCTCCTTCTCCATTTCCATAGTCTCCGAACAACGCAACTTTTTCCCACGTTTTCTTTTTTCTTTTCTCTCTCTCTCTCTCTCTCTCTCACACTCTCCGTCTTTTCTTTCTTTTTTTTTCATTTTCAAAAAATTCCATTGAGAAGTGCAGCTGTTTGGTATTGTTGACACTACCACTGTTCAAAAGAAAAAAAATGTTTTCAATGTGCAGTGCACTTTTTTCGGGAGTAGAGGGGGGGGGGGGTGAAGTATAAAGCTGGTTTTAGTACCCCCTCCCCCCCCCCCCCGTCCCGCCCTCCAACTCCCCAAAGAAAACGTTTTTTAGAGGAAAAAAAATTGATGATTAAGTAAGTTCGTGTCATTTTTGGTTACTTTAGGAATTTGCATTATTAAATTTGACAAACATATAATTATCTTTACTGTTCAGTCAAAATGTCGCGATTGTGTTTTTTTTAATATTTATTTTTCAGTGCCTTTTTCCATTGACAGGGAAGTTCAAAGGCCGTCCATTGACCAGTTACTGTAATAAAATGTTTTAATACATTTTGGCCTATGGATCAAGATATTTTTGGGACACCTTGTATAATTATTTGCAACGTTCCGCAGTACGAGTGACTGTCCCCACATGTTCCGAGCTTTGTCATATTATTGCCAGTTCTGTCATAAAATCACGCAAGTGTATTAGCACAAAAGCAGATGAAAGTTCTTTTTCGGCAAATATTCTGTGACCTCCTTAGAGGAATTTTATTTATTTATTTATTTATTTATTTATTTATTTATATATGGATATGGGGGTAGCACAATAACATCTTAAATATTCATTTACATAACTGAAGATGTATTTCAGATAAGGGCATGCAATCCAAACAAACCGTTTTCACCCCTCTGCCGTTAAATTAGGTCGTTCACAGTTGTGCCATGTCATGATAGCACCAATGACATTTTATGTAGCATGACTCATACCATAAAGTTCTTAACAATGACTATATTTAGCACGATATCTGTTGATTCCACGGTGCTAAAACGTCTCTCTCTCTCTAGACCTGAACAATGCCTCGGCAGTCTGGACTTTGAGCCAAAAATCTGGGGTAGAACGACTGTGAAGGTGTCGGAAACCGCAAAATCTGGGAGCCGCCTCCTCACGGCCAAAGCTAGACATCCGTGTGGCTTCAGGGCTATGATAAAATAGCGCATTCCATGTCACACCCCCGTCCTTTGTCTGAATTTAACATGTGTAGCCTGTTATCACGGAGCATACGGTATGAAGGGCGAACATGCCTTCATTCATATATTGCAGCTTTCATTCATTTATTATATTTTTATATTCTTGGCATCTCTGTTAATTCATTCATTCATTCATTCATCTTCCCACTATTAATTTCATTAATTAATTCATAAATTCATTAGTTCTCCTTTCCTGCATTCATTCATTCATTCATTCTCTTACTCGGTTCATTCATTCATTCATTCATTCATTCATTCATTCATTCATTCATTCATTCATTCATTCTCCTTACCTCTGTTCATTCATTCATTCATTCATTCATTCATTCTCCTTACCTCTGTTCATTCATTCATTCATTCATTCATTCTCCTTACCTCTGTTTATTCATTCATTCATTCATCATTCATTTTCCTTACCTGTGTTCATTCATTCATTAATTCACTCTTTCTTTCATTCATTCGATACTTCATTCGATGATCAGAAACAAGGAGAGAAGAAAGGTATATATAATTATATAACTTCACTGGTTTTCACATTTTGATCAAACTCCACAACAAGAGACAAGACTCGAACCTCCTCCATACACTGTCATGTAATCATTTTTCAAGGTCAGCAATAACAAGCTACGTTTTCTTTGTCATCGTTATCTTCCCTCTGCGATAATGTACATTGGTCTCCGTGCTGTTGTACGTGTTGACATACATCTGTACAGAAACATAATTTTGTGTTTTGTTTTGGTTTTTTGGAGGTAAATTTGAATATTTGATTTGACTTGATGTTAAAATGTACCTGATGTACACTTTATTTAGTTGAAATATGGTGAATGTACACTTTTAGTTGAAATAAAATGGTGAATGTACGCCTTATTCAGCTTAAATAATAATAATGGCATAAACTTTATTTAGTTAAAATGTGATTGGTGTACACTTTATTTACTTGAAATATAAATTTTAATGGGTTCATAAAATATTACGGCAAAGTAACTTTGGCTCGCCGTATAGTTTGCACTCACAGTCTATTTTTTAATTTTTTTTAAATTTTCTTTCTTCATCACCCTCTCTCCTTTCCTTAGCCTTCCACCAAACCCCCCGAGACACTGCTTTTATTTCACTGGCGTATTTCAATGTCACCCCTCCCAAAATTCAGTCTCCTCCTCCCTCCAAACCCCCTCCTCCACTGCCGAAGTGCAGTCCCGCCATTCTCTTTATCAGTTTAATCGCCGAGCGAGCGATTCCTTCTAGTTATTGTTTTGTGTACACCCCCCCCCCAACCCCCTCCTCTCCCACCCCGCCTCCCATTTTGCACCTTTCTATTCAAAGTTTAAATTATACAAACCAGACAAATGCATGTCGGATTTGCCCCCCCCCCCCCCCGCCCGGTATGCTTTTCACAGTTTCACAATGTCCCTTGTTCCATCCACCTTTGGCGGTCTGAAAGAAAAAAACAAAACAAAAAAATGCTCAATCTGGAGAAACTGTAGTGTAGTCGCGTGAGTGTCAGATTTTGTGGTGTCTCGTAGGTGACTCAGCCAAAACTGGATGGAACCAAACAAAAACACACACAAAAATGAATGATTTTTTTTTTTTCACCTTTTTTTTTCTTTTTCTTTTTTTTTTTTTTTTCAATGCAGGTTTTTTTTTTTTTTTTGAAACAAACATAAAGAGAGAGGGAGGGAAGGAGAGAGGAACGGAGGGGAGGATAATGGAGCATGTGGTACAGGGATAATTGAGGCCCCCTCTTATCAGGACTAAGACGGAATGTGGACGAGTTTGTATGTGTGGTTTTTTCTTTGAGTGAAAAAAAAAGGGGGGGGGGGCAAGATTTTGAATTTTTAAGCGAAGGGAAAGGGGTGGGAGATGTTGGTGAGGAGGCTGGCTTGGGGGGGGGGGGGGCAAGATTTTGAATTTTTAAGCGAAGGGAAAGGGGTGGGAGATGTTGGTGAGGAGGCTGGCTTGGGGGGGGGGGGGGAGGGATGATAAGGGTGAACAACCTGCCAAAAAGCCACAATTGATTCTGTTCAAGGTGAGAAAACCGCAGATTTTGAGATAGTCAGCTGTGTGGTAATAATTATCTCTCCCTCTCTTTCTTTCTCTCTCTCTCTCTTTCTCTCTCTTTCTGTCTCTCTCTCTCTCTTTCTCTCTCTCTCTGTCTCTCTCTTTCTTTCTCTCTCTCTCTCTCTCTTTCTCTCTCTCTCTGTCTCTCTCTTTCTTTCTCTCCCTCTCCCCTCCTCTTCCTCGTTCTCTCCCTCTGTCTCTCTTTCTGTCTCTCTCTCTTTCTCTGTCTGTCTGTCTCTCTTTCTCTCTCTTTTCTCTTTGTCTTTCTCTTTCTCTGTCTCTCTTTCTCGCTTTCTATCCGTCTATCTGTCTGTCTGTCTCCCTCTCTCTCTCTCTCTGAAATGTACACCATTGTGTTGTTTAAATCTACCTGTACTATCAGTCTGTCATCGTCCTCAGCCTCACCTTTTTAACATAACAGTCATCATAAATAACATTTATACAGTACTTCTTATCGTCAAATGCAAGCTTGAAGCGAGTTAGCCTGAGCGCACACCACCCACTTTTGATGGTCGAACTATTTGGATGTTACACACATAATATTACATAATATTACATGTATATACCCAGTGAGTAAATCCGTCGGTAATCCAACGCGTTAAGATTGACGCCAAGTTTACACATACGTAGGAATGACATCGTTCCTACGTAGATCCGCTGGTTATGACATCGTGCCGACGTCGGTTTGATGTATGAATCTGCCCCTACGGTAATCCTACGGAAATCTATGTAGGACTGACGTAGACTTGTTTAGCTGGGTAAAAGTCACACCCATCCGTTCATTTTTATAATTTCGCAAGTCTCTTGTTCCACCATTTGCGGTTTTTTTTTTTAAATGCTCAATCCGGAGACTGTAGTCGTGAAAGTGTCAGCTTTTGTGGTGTTCCGAAGACAATGAGTTTCAATTGGAGCTCGCTCGTCAGCGAACTCATTAGGGTTCAATAAAACTCAATGCCATGACGTCACTGTTTGACTAATCGGCCCATCAGACCTGTTCTATAGACGTATGAGTGTCCAATTTTCTGGTGACTTGCGGACACATTTGAACTCCGGGATTAGGTAGATACGCCACTGATATGGAATTTCACTGAAACAAAAGATGCTAGAACTGATAAGATAAGACAGCTAGTGCTTTTAGCGTGCACAGATTTCGCACCGCCATCTAGCGGCAAATGCTGGAAGTCATGAAAAATGCCATATTTTACAAAGCCAAATAGGGAAAATATTGAATTTTATTCACTATTCAGCTGTCGTTGTACGCCTTAATTTTGACGTCACTTATTGTGGAATTATAACCTCAATCGCTGTGGGAAAAACTCTGGCTATTTTTTCTTTTTTTTTTTTTTCATTCGCAGTAGCACTGTCACAATTTTGCACCATAAATTTACCATTATATCAAGCTTTCTTTTCCTACTCTGCGCCATTAGCGTGCAAATTGTGTGCACGATTTTTTATTAGTGGTGCGAAGAAGACAGTGTCTCATCTTATCGTTTCGTGTATCTTTGATCAGACTCAATGTCATGTCGACACCATCCAACTACTTGGTCGACCAAATTCAGCTGGTGCGTGCCCAGGCGAACAGTCATGATTTTAACTTGATAATAATCATGCTTTCTCTCTGCGCCAGACAGCCAATGACTGCTTAAGTCGAAGGAAATAAGATCAGATGAGGTAGCAGCTGGGACTTTATTGATACATATTGGGAAAGTTCAACCAATACCAATAGTAAAGAGTCAAAATACGGCAAACAGAAAAAGTTGTATGTAGCAAAGCCCTGCATAAGAAATAATACAAAAAAGATATAAGACACAAAGGAAAACATTTTTATAATATTTTGTAATAATTGGTCAATACCGAAGAGGGAGACACGGAAAGACAGACAGAGACAGACAAAGGCAGAGGGAGAGACAGACAGACAGGCAGACACACAGACAGACACACAGACAAATAGCCAGAGACAGACAGTGAGATACAGAAAGGCAGATAGACAGCTGTTCAATGGGATAGCTACTGTTGAAGAAACTCAATTACTGGTAACAACAAAGGAATGGTGATATTTAATAATGTTGGATCCGTTATTGAGAGAGTGGAGTTTTTTTTTAATGCTCAAATTTGTTGTTGACCAAATTATAACATGCGTGTAGGCAGTTTATGGAATGACTGAAGAAAGACTCGGGAGAGAAGCAAACTGAGGTGGGAGGTGATCAGAGAAGACACTGAGAGAGAGAGAGAGAGGTATTACATACAGACAGACACTACGAGAGAGAGACTGAAAGACAGACAGAGAATCAGAGATAGGCAGACAGACAGAGACAGACGACAGACAAAGTCAGAGCGATAGATAGAGACAAAAAGAGAGAGACAGAAGGACAGAGAGAGAGAGACAGGCAAAGACAGAGAGAGAGAGAGAGAGAGAAAGACCGACAGATAGACATATTCAGAAGAACGGATATATACAGAAAAAGAGATAAAGAGAGAGAGAGAGAGAGAAAGACAGTCTGACTGACAGACAGACAGACAGACTGACAGACAAGAGGGGCAACACTTGACAGGCAGTTCGACCGATAGGCCTACAGTCAGAGCAGTCAGTGGACCAAAGAAAGATAATTATATGGAAAAAGTAAAGACAGACTCAATATCTATGAGATGATCACTTTAATACTTTCTACAGCACCAGAAATGCCTCAGCTGACTATACAGAGCTCGGCTAACACAACCAAGTACTGACAAATCTCATTCTTTAGAAGTCAACATGTACAGAATTACCATCAACTATTTTGCACTAGAAGTGAACCTTAAGCCACAGAAATCCCATCTCTGCCTCACATCCAACAGTATTAAGAGTCCCGTTTTCTCAGATTTGCCGATCTTTTGGAGCTTTCATTTCAAGCTCCCCACTTCGCGACATTAGTCAGTTCTTGTTTGTTCCAACTCCACTTTTTGCACAACTGAGAAGTTCCACGTTAAACGTCTGCGGCTTTAGTATTACGATGAGGCGTTAGAATAAAGAATACAGACCTGTGAAACAGCCTTGATAAGTGCCACAACGCATTTTAAACAAGTGTTCCACGTTAAACGTCTGCGGCTTTAGTATTACGATAAGGCGTTAGAATAAAGAATACAGACCTGTGAAACAGCCTTGATAAGTGCCACAACGCATTTTAAACAAGTGTTAAATTGTCCATTTGTTATAACTCTTCTACATACTAAAAGATCTCCAGTTTTTCAGTCAAAGTAGAACAAACAAGAACTGAGGACTCGACTTGTACTAGTTAGTAAGTTAGACAAAGGAACTCTCAATCTCATGTTATGTGGTAAAAATTAGCAGTGATGTTAGATCCTCATTGTTTTATAACTTTTTGTTTTCTCAAATATTTCAAATTACAAATTGTTCAGCAGAATGTCTTCATTCTTGTGATATCTTTGTGTCCGTCTGTCTGTACGCCCGTCTATCTTTCCCTCCATCTTTTTTGTTGTTGTTGTTGTTGTTGTTGTAGTTTTTACAATAATTATGAAGATGATGACGGTCGAGTCAATGTTCAGAAATAGAGGAGCGAGAACAGAAAAAATATTGGGGGGGGGGGGGGGGTTTAATTTCCACAGACAGACAGACCTGAATTTCTGCATGCAACGCCATGCGTATTTAAAGACGTGAGGAGTAATACCCCCCCCACCCCCCACCCCCACCACAAAACCCAACCTCAACTTCCCCCCTCCCCGTTGCTACTTTGCCGTTCGTCGTTAACCAACCATTTAAAGTACTCTCTCTCGGCAGGTCGGTCTGCAGCAGACAGTTTTGTCTCACCCCCCTCCCCTCCCCTCCCACTTCCCCCTCCCCTCCCCTCCCACCTCCCCTCCCCCTCCCACCTCCCCTCCCCCTCCCCCTCCCCTCCCACCTCCCCTCCATCGCCCGTCTTTCTCTTCTCTTTTTTTTTTCTTCTTCTTCTACTTTTTAACTCCGTCTCACCCTCTTTAAAAAGCTGCCTTGGCTTCTGGACACAAAACGAAATAGTCTTTATTGAAAAATAAACTTCCATACCGCACACCTCTCACAGCAGCATCTCTCACCCCGCTTCCCCACCCCCCCCCCCCCCCATCCCAAAAAGCCTTTTCATTCATCTCTCCATCCGCCTTGTCAGTCTTCCTCCCCCACCCCCCAGAAAAGCCCTCCCCACCCCCTCTCTAAACACCAACCAACAAGACCTTTCATTCTCTCTCTCTCTCCCCCCCCCCCCGCCCCCGACAACTGCAAACGCGTTATCTGGCCACCATTATGCCAACCATGCACACACCACACACTAAACACAAGGCGCGCCTCCTCCTTCCTTGCAGTATAGAAAAGAAAAACCAGCGTAATAAAAAGACGACAGTCGAACATGCTATGGTAGGCAGGGGTCTCATGCAATGCTCGTTTCAGCTGGTAGTCCCCGACTCGACTGCCACAGCTCATGCCTTCAACCTTTAACACGTTTTTCTCTCGTTGTTTTTTGGTTTTTTTTTCGTTCCTTCACCCTCTCTCTATTTTTAATTTGGTCTCATTTCTCTATCCCCATCTCTCTCTCTCCCTTCCCTCCCCCCTCATCGCCCTGGGCTCTTAATTTCTCTTTCTTTCTTTCTTTCTTTCTTTCCCCCCTGCACTTCAACAAACGGCAGTTGCCAGCAGTGTCGTCATTAGGTTCTTTCAATACTGTAAAAGTCTTTATTTCTAACCCATTCCCTCTTCCTCCCCCCTCCCACGGGGCTCACCATAACGTCCATGTTTATTACTGCTATAACCCAGGGATTATCTTTCTTTCCTTTTTATCCCTACCGTTGTTACATCCCCTTCTCTCCCCCTCCATCTCTCTCTCTCTTTCACCATCCCATTGTAATGCCAGCTGCCGCTAGTACTTCACTTAGGCCAAATCTTAAAAATCCCGCCAAATCAAATATTTCACTTGAATAAAATGCATGTTCAAGGAATTTAATACTTGTTAACCTTTGCAAAAACATCTATTTATCATGAAAGCGGTTATATCTGGTAAGTTCCACAAACATTTTCGAAATGGAGTGAATGTGATACAAATTAAAGCACTGATTCACCGTGTTTAAAAGTGAAGGTGGAAATTGGACCAAAGTAAAATGAAGATTTGGCCCGCTTTACGCCAGCCGGCACGGTAGAGCCGGGGGAAGCGACCGAGCGACTAACGACCGACCGCGCGCGCCACAAAACCAGTCGCGGATCCCACACGGGGGTGAAAGGCGGACGAGCAGACAGACAGACAGGCAGTCAGACGACGATGGCGTAACTTAAAATGCATGTGGCGCAGTACTTGTGCAGTAGTTTACTTGTTTTTTGGTCTGCATGTGTGCAGTAGCTAGCTCCACACCGCCGCTGGCTTCTGTCTCACTGCTACACGCGGGGAGGACTAGCTCTCTAGAGCCTCGTCTCTCGACTGAGTTTTTCGCTCAGCATGGCTGGCTGGCGTTTTGGCTACTGGTTCATGTGCGGGCGTTTTTCGCATGGTTCTTTTAGCTTGGAGTGGTTGTTTCGTTCTCTTTGCAGTGTTTATTAAATGTTTCTCCAGATCATTTCTGTTTTATCGTCACCCTGTGTTACTTCGTTATATTCACATTTGTTCTTTTCTTCTTTGCTTTTCTTTCTTTCATATATTTTCTTTTCTTTCTTTCTTTCTCTCTTTCTTTCTCTCTTACTTTCTTTCTTTCTTTCCTTCTCTCTTTCCTTCTCTCTTTCTTTCCCAGCCAGCAATCATCGAATTTACGTAGGAACGACAATAATCCTATGACGTGCAGATTTGAACACTGCACCGAGGAGACTGGAAACAAGTCTGTCTCTCAAGTTCAGACACTTCAAAACTGTGTCTTGAGACAGCCGGCAGAAACACAGACCTGGTGCATTGAGTTTAGAACAGAAGACGCTAGACAGACTTTACCAAGCATGCCCCCGTCCCTTTACACTCAAACACAGATAAGAGAGTTCTTCAAATTGTAGAGTAAAGTTTTAAGGATGTCGAGACCTTAGTGATTGTTTGTTCCAAACTCCACTTTTTGCACAGCTGAGAAATTCGACGTTAAACGTTTGCGCTTTAGTATTATGATAAGGAGTTAGAATAAATCTGAATTGTGAAACAGCTTTATACGTGAAACATGGCATTTTAACCAAGTGTCAAAGTGTGCTTTTGTTATATCTCTTCTAAGTAATAAAAGATCTCCAGTTTTCCAGAAAATGGAGATAGAACAAACAAGAACTCAGGTGGCGGTGTGCTGGCAATCTTGAACTTTATTTTATTCTTTGTTGTTTTTTTCCCGATGTCTCTCGGTTGGACCTTTAGCAGCCAGGTTACATCAACTTATTTGGAGTTCCTGGTCTCAAGTCTGCAGCCTACACCCCCATCCCTCCGTCTATCATCTCCCCCCCCCCCCCCCCCAAGGACCACCACCTACCCCCCTACACAGGATTGTTGCACATTGTGTCACCAACTGTCACGTAGTCAACACATGCTCGGCACCTTCAAGCTTCCGATGAAAAAACAAAACAAAACAAAACTAAGTAAAGTGGTGGGTGTGCTAAAGAAAATACCAATGTCTTACGCACCGAGGCGTGCAATGATAAATTACCCAAGTGTGACGAGACTAGACCCGCTTTCTAGATTATGGTGGGGGAAAAAAGTGAACCATTTTTTTTTTAAAGTCTGGTATGTCACGCGGAACAGTAAAATTGACAATGACAAATCTGTTTGACAAGTAAGTTAGAAGCAGGTTTAATTTCTATCTATGCATGTTATGGAAGCCCTCAGCACCATTTTATATAAACACTTTTTTTGACATGTAAATGTAGTCACGAATGCAGAACGAGTGTAGACTTCTCCTAAGTTTCAAATTTTATACGTCTATTTTCAGTGCAGCATTCATCTGAGCTTTTATGTAAATTTCTTAGCGTTT